>CALNHX010006727.1:0-84599 GCA_940337035.1 Agriotes lineatus
TTTCAGATCGAAATTATCGCGAAAATCGTACGACGCTCATTAATGACCAATAGAAAAGTTAGTTTACGAGCCGTAACCAAGACAACAACAAAATTTCTTGGACATTTTTTGTAGGTAGACTACTCCTTTTTAGGGTTTGTGTCGTTACGATTTTCTTACGGAATCTGCATTCGAGCATTAATTTATATCCCGAAATTTTTTTGAGTGCGTTCCAACAACGTCGTATTAATTAGGAAAGAATTCATGCTCTTATGAGATTATATGTGAAAATCAATAACACTCGTTACGTTACGTTTTTTGTTCGGCCTAGGCCGAAAAGTTATTCCCGTAGGTACTATTACTGCTTGTCGTCTTAACAATAAATACAGTTACATACTATTATTTCTTGTTGTCTAGCAACGACGATAACATCCCGAAATCATGTGTTATATGGCCTGAGAACACGTCGAAAAATCATAATTTGTCTTCCAATTTAGAAAAACGTTTCTCTTTATGTATAGCGTTTTTTATTATAGCCCTCTATGGATGTAACGACCAAATTCTTCCAATCCCTTGACCGTCGTTATAAACGATATCTACTGTACATACAACCTCTATTTCAAGTCAAATGCACCTAACCCAATACTATATCATCAGCATCATCTTCAAGTAGTATTCATTCCTCTCGTTTAACTAATTTCATTTCCCTCTCTTTTGTTTGTCAAAAGGTTTTATTGAAACAAGCTTAGGCGCAGGCCATTTGTCGTCATTCGGTCATTCACACGTAAAAACTATCATTTTTTCTAGAAATATCAAAAAACAAATCTGCAAGACGTAATCCTCTACAACTGTAAACTTGATTGTAGTTGTGTTGATAAAGGAATAAAGCTTTACGAAATATTGGCTTGGATAAATATAGCTTTCTTTTGAATTGCTGTCGTAAGAACGAATCCCAATTACTTACTGTTCCTATGTTTAAAAAATGAAAACTATTGGAACTAGGAAGATTATTGCTATAACAATTGAACCCGTTTTTAAATTGGCGTGTAACACGAAGTATTTTTAGAATATGACTGACGATCTTTTAATAATTGTAACACTAACTGTACTTGTTACGTTACGTTGGTAGCTCGTCCACTCGGTAATTTGCACTTGAAAATATTAACCTGAAAATAAAATGCCTTCAAACTCAGATGTACAATGTCATAACGGAATCATGCTTCGGGTGTTCCAAGACGTGATGGAAGCAACAACGTCCAAGGATTTGATTTGTATTTTAAAAGCGTGGAATGAAAATAATTTATCGGTTTTATAATAATTAAAACAATGTAAATACCAATATAAACTAATCGCCATTTATTGCTTGCCACGAAGAAATCTTTATGACTCTTGTCATACGTTATAAATAGCTTATTAGTGTTACATAAATTGTTGAACCGATTATTTCTGTTAAAAATTCCAAATACACGCATACATATAGTTCTGACATGGTCATAGACAAACATTAATACAGCTGCTTAATTAATAGTTAAAATCTAAAGTTCACGATCAAGAATTAAGTTGCAAGAGATATCTATCGATGAAGATGAACAACAAATTATATTTAGCTATGATAATGATAAAGAAGTTGACAAAAACACATTGTAAACAAATAACGGGCACGCTTAGTATGTGAAGCGCTGGAGAATATGTTTACAAAAGCAATTCCAGTGCCGCACAAACAAGCCCTCTGTATTTTTGCACACCCGTTTAATTTTTTCGTACGGTACGATGTATGCCATGAAAATGTTAAGCTGAATATTTCAGTAGTCTTGTTGAATTTTCATACATTTTTCCATTAGTCTGATTTTGATGGTTTACAGTGTCCGTGATATCTAGTAATAACAAAAACTTGTTCGTTATTAATTGAGTGAAAATAATTTTGCAAAACAAATGTTTTTTTTTCCTTCGTTCGCCACTTGTTGTGTAATGTTTAAATATTATTTGTTAACGAACAGTGGTGGTGAATGGGAATACCTACCGTGGCAACCATAACCTTCATAACACAAAATAACAGTTTTTGATACTTCGATATCCGCACAGATACAAATAAGGAAATAAATTACAGAAACTCAAATTTTACCAAATTTAGTAGTCCCTTTCAAAATAGAAAAGCGCCATTATTTGGCGAAGGCCCTTTATTTTTTAAGGAAATCCTTGTCGTCATGAAGATCCACAAGCAAGAAATATAGGCTTTTGCACGAAATATTTTATGACCAGTGACATTAAACAAGTGGACATGCAAATTTAGCACAGGAATTTCTTTCACAAATATTTACACTTTTAAATGTATGCAAGACATTTGTTTTTAACACGCTGCTATTTCTAATGATGGGAATTCTTGCGTAAAATTTAACTAACTGTCCCTGTTGGAGCTCCCATAAAGCTACAATAATTTTTAATTTTTGGATAATTAAGCCTTTTGCATTGCTGGTTGGTTACGCATAACGTTGGATTTTCACTCTAGTAGTGTGGACCATATGGACCCACCCTAGCACGTTTGTTTTACCTTACTAAATATTTGGCGAATCTAACCATCCACTGAGAAGTGTATTACTCCTACGTCAGTCGTAGTTACTACAGCTTCAGGTTAAACCGAAATATTCACATTTTTCAAATCGATCCTTTGTATTCTTCGTTGCTTAAATTTCCACTCCCAACGGAGATGGTTTATCGTGGGCATTATCCCACGCCTGGAGACTTGAAATTCTATTAAGCGTAAAATTATGACGCGGAGGTTTTTTGTGGTTCCGCTCCAGGGGATAAAACTTGGAAGGGTTTAGCTCCAAGGAACCCGCAGTCACGACACTTTCAGAGTTTGATTAAACGGAAAGAAGACAAGCAGGTTAAAAAATGTTACTAGCTTATTATAGTGGATGGATGTTACAGAATAGTATTATAGTAGACAAGACTGGTAGCTTGATACTTTAAAACAGTTATTGTATCAGTAAGAATTTTCAGACCATATTTTATGACAAAATTATGGCGTATGTACTTAGCAACCATCAGCAACAGTTTAAAATAGACATGACAAAGTAGCCATAGGTCCTACAACAGCAGTTGCTGATGGAACCAGTTATAAAATCTCAATAGTGCTTCATCTTGTACTTTTATATAAAGAACATATTAATTAGTTGTTATAGAAATTTAAAAAAATACATGTTTTGCTTGGACGCTAACGCTATGAACAAACACCATGCTTTTGCTAGTTACCCACCTTGAAGTTTCTGTTTTTATTGCATTCGCAGTAATTAATAGCAGTTCTACTTGCGCACAGCACGGCTATTTTTTGTATTCATCAATAACAGTAATATTTCCAATATGACAACGATGACCACGTACATGCAGGTATGTATTTACCACAGACCTCTAGGGAGTGACATCATTTTTAATAAAATATTTCTACCGCTGTGCAAATCCCAGAACCGTCTGTAAAATTATGTTATTAAAATCCGCAACGGAAGAAGATTAATCTGATTGGAAGGATTTCATATTTAATTTCGAAAGTTTTTATGTTTGTAATAATGTGCAGGAATCTGGTAGTGACATTACCCAAACAATACTCGTATTGCACAATATGTGACTACGCTATTGATGCGGTATAGAGGGAAATATCTTGCACATTATGGAATGGAGCGTTATAATTGCCGTATAATCGTGAAGTCGTTTGATGTAGAGAGACGCCCGTTGCAGGTTTGTTGTAACACTTCTAACAGTGTTGAATGTCAGCGTCACAGACATAAACTCGCTTGTGATGTGGTCCAACATAGGTCAAAGTTATATCAGGTCGAGGGTAAGCGGTCATCTCACCGGATGTCCGCTATTCCCAGATAAGCTAGTGCACTGTATGCGGTACCGATTGGGCACCATCCCAATAATAAAACGATGAGAAGCGACCCAAACAAAAAAGTTTTCTGTAATCAATGCAGAAATATCAACAATGAAAAACTCAGCTACACCATCGAACTACATACAATGGCCATTAAAAGGCTAGTTAAGCAACAATTATTTCATCCTTTCGATTAATCGACGGAGCATTTCAAAAATCACATAAAGGGCTCTCGCAGTAGAATGCCACCCTTTGTGTTGCCAAATTTCACATCCAAACGCACACACACCGGCACAAATTGACTGCTTAGCCCCGTAATTTTAAAAGCTACTTCCAGCCACCAGCCCCTTAAAATAACTGTGCTGTTCGATAGAAATATTTATAACGTAATATAGTTCAACTGTTAATTTATTGAAAGGGTTGTAATCATGAAAATACTAATAAATATGAGACAACAGTATTTAATAAAAATATTTTTAATTTTTTGTCGTTTAAGCCTGAACCCTGTAATTATCACCTATATCAACTCTAAAGAACAGCATAAATTGGTTGAATAGTAAGGTTGTTTTTATAGTTTACGTTGAAATATGTGTACATTTTTAGTAGAAGTGCCCAAAATGTTGAAGCTGTCAAATATTCATGGAAATAACCTATTCCTAATCGTAAAAATAATTGGAGTTGCTAATGTAAAAAATTGTAGTTATTAGAACAACTAAGTTAGATAATATTTGTAAGATGTAATAAATTATAAACAATATGAAAAAGTGGTCCATTTTGCTATTTTGTGGTATATCAATCTGCTAGCAGCAATTACCTGTTTAAAACAACAGCAAGCATTAATTAACACTTTTTCCAAAAGTTTTTAACAGCTGGTGCAGCTCTTCCGGTGATTAACATTTTTCATTAGAGCACTAGCAAAGACGATAAGAACAACTAATAAAGACTACTAATTATTGTTTACCGGATAATCGTGGCGGCCAACTGGTTCGTTTTTCAACGCAGTGCAACCAATGAAGCAGCGGAAGCCTTCGTCAAGAGTGTAAAACGGTGCTTCTGGTAGTAATAATAATAATAGACATGTGGGAATCGCGTAGATTCATATTCATATTCACTTTATGATGATGAGCCATTGTTGCCAGCTGCAGTAAAGCAATTTTGGTTCCATTACCGCTCACTTTCCTGCACAATTCTCCATTTAATCCCTTTCAAAACGCAAGCTCCGCGCATTCCAGCTCCACGCTTAAAATATGCAAACTTTTATACCAGCAAGGGCGTTGAGTGAATAGCCACATCTTCGTTGCCTCTAAAAATAGTTTACATTAACGACCTACTCAGAGACATTCGTATCGTAAACGATTTCACTTGCCTCCAGATAAAAGAATACGTCTGGGCACTTGCTTTGTTCCTGTCATGCCAAGGTATTTGAATACAACCAATCAAACGCCCAAACGGCCAATTAAGGTGGAATAAACTATATGGTACGTGGGCATGCAGGTTTCAGCCCAGTCCTATACGTGCACTTCACCCGTTTCGTACGCAACATGTCCCAAAGCCAATCAATAAGTCTTATCGCTAAGCAAAAAACCATTGGAATTTGTTACATTTCTCCACCTAAATTGTATCGAGTTGTGCATTTTTTGGGTTAAGGAATTTATAAAGATCGATATTTATAATTTTCATTAACTTCACGCACTTTTACACAGAAGTTATGTGACAGAACCCTATGGGGATGGGGAACGACACAAAGGTCTTGATAGTAACAGAGAAATGGCTCATAAGTAATGTCTTTAAAGTAATCTTGGCTCAAAATTAAAGAAGACGCAAACTGCCAGCAAAACACATCTACAAAACTACTTAAAATTACGATTTTAAAAGTACCATTTAATGTTGCAATATGTAATATCCATAAGATCGAATTGATTACCAGTAACACGCTATCTCTTTCGCACTCGTTCTCCCTAGCATGTTTTTTTTTATTCAGAAGGAAACATTTTTTTGTACATATTCTTCATCATTCTTCTCATGTAAAGTTTAAAAGTAATTTTTATTTCAGGGGTGTGAAGGTGACAACTTAAAACACGCTGCATATCAAACCAATTCACAAAGAAAACCATAGTATCTTGAGTTATTTTGTGGTTAGTACGAAATTAAACGCAGCCGCCTGTCTTATATAACGTTCTAATTCTTACAGAATTTTAGTAAAATATGCTTACTGGTCAAAATACGCCATACGCTAATCAAACAAGATCGCATTTCTTTTGAAAGAATTTAAATCTACGTACGTGTTAAAACATAATACATACATACATACATACATACATACATACATACATACATACATGCATACATGCAAGTCCCATTATTCCCTTACGTTATATAGGGTGTTGACGAAGTGTCTCCACTCGTCTCTGTTTCTTGCCATTCCCCTCAGTTGCTGGATCGATTTTTCTGTTTCCTCTTCCACGCTACGTCTCCATGTTATCCTTGGTCTACCTGGATTCCTTCTTTCGCGGCTGCTCTGCAGGTTTCATCTTCGCTCTTTCTTGCGGTGTGGCCGATCCATCCATAATACTGACATTTTATTACAGTACAAACAATTTACTGACGAAATATGAAGTATTTCAGCAGCTAGTGATACCAATTACTTCGTAAAGATACTGCAGTTGGTGCCAAATTATTAATGGGAAGGATTGCAAGTTTGCGGTCGCTCGCGTAAGATGTGTTGCAGCAACTACTGTCGAAAACGGTTGGAAGTAACCGCGGGGCGGTAGTCCACATCGGCAATAGTTCATGTCGGATGTAAATCCACATCGGTGGTAATCCAAGTCGGTTTGTACACCAAGTCGGTGGTATTTTAGTTCGGTGACATACCATATATTTGTTACAAACTTTAAAAGTCGGTAGTAAACTAAGTCTGTGGTAGTTCCTGTCGGATCTAAATCCACATCGGTTGTAAACCAAGTCGGTGGTAAACCAAATCGGTAGTAGTTCATGGCGGTAGTCAATTAATGTCGGATCAAAATCCAACTTAATTGCGGTGCTTAACTTATGAAGAGTTGCACGAGGTCTACTGATCGCAGAAATACCAGTAATTTTACAACAACGCGTTGCACGTTCAAATCGTTCGGAAAAGTGCGAATGGCCCTCATACGGTAGACCTATGATTTCCATACCTTATAGGTAGTTCGTCTACGATCAGCAAAAATATTCACACTCGCCCTAGCGATGCCATGTTAACTTGTCGACTGACCTCCATTGTGCAATGTCAAAAGTGTTTATACCAGAAAAAGTTGTACTTAAGCTCATAACAGTGTCACCTTAAACATTAAGATCCACCATTTTCTTCCAAACACGTCAAACCGCGCTAACTCGGTCTACAAGATTGTCGCCTGTTGACACACTGATTCGCAAAGGGTACATTAGCCCCCTCTAGCGGTGGAAAGCCGTACAGAGACACATTTCGCATTTATTTTCTGAAAGTTTGGGTAGCATTTCATTTCATATGTGCTACACATGGCCAACTCTCTTGCATGCTTTTATTTGAAACACAGAAAGTTATTATTCTGTAAATTATGACCACAACAGTCCCGTTTATTTATTTATTAATTTTTTTGAAAAAAGTGGAATTTTTAAATAGTATAAACACAAATTTGAAGAAAAATTTAAAAGGATGGAGGGAGAAGCGGTTTCCTGATGAAGAAACTATTGCGTAAATGGTATGATAACACGTTAGATATATTTAGAATTATTTTATATTTCGCAGACTTGACGCGTAGAAGAAACGATTGTTTTTTGGAAAACTGAAGTACACTGAAAAAGTGAGAATATATTTTTAGTTGTTTATAAACTTATTTGTATATTATTCAGTAGCTTCGCGTGCTGTGAATGTTAAATAGTTATTATTTCATCTAGTGAATCGCTTTGCTCTAGTTCTTGTAATTAACATTTAGTGTACTAAGAAAAAGAAATATTATTTGCTATCCGCAAACATTATCCAAAACTTTGATATTTCCTTGGAAGAACCGAATATGTTTGTCTAGTCCTTACCATGAATATAAAACGATGATATTTATTTAATATTGTCTTTTATGAATAAAAAGGCTCATAAATATGTTCAGTATATTGAACCCACAAAATAAATCCAAGTCGTAGAAAATTCTTCAAACTCCAATTCAGAAAACTTAATAAGATGGGGGTTCAGTTGTAGTGCAAAGTCCAATTAATATAATACAATTACTGGCAAAAGATCGAATAACAGGTACGATGGCAGCTATTTGAGTACGCCAAGAAAAACAAAATTCGGACAAAATGCACCTGAAACCTGAAAGAGCAGAAAAGCACGAAAAACAGTCAACACGTGACGATTTTAGTGAGACGCGGGGCTGAAAATAACTGCTCTACAGATTCTAAGAATAATTCTGTTTATCCAAGAGCAATGTGCGTCCGGTGATCTCGTGGCCGATGTTTTTAGCGCGGTTTTTTGGTCCACGTTTTCAGCATGGCCTGGCAGGGAGCGGCGAGTTAAAACTGAAACTTCACCAACGTCTGGTTCCTGTCAGCTCCACCTATCAGTCATAATCCCGTGGTGCCCATGGTTTTATTCACCGTTGAAAATAACAATGGGACGTGTGTATTCTGTACATGTCTTGTTACGTTCGTTTCGTCATCGTGCATGCAAATTTGGTACTCGCCAATGGTTGTTGACCAACACTCGAAGGCTTTCCGTTAGAGCGTTTCCTTTGGGCTTGCGCAACATACTAATATGGCGTAATTGACTTGCCAGGTTTAACCAGAAAAGCTTCTGTTGTACGCGTAACTAGTCTTTTCTGATTTGTGAAAGACACTTGCGAACTTTAGAATTCTAATACGTATGGTCAGTACTTTAAAACGCCCCGTCCCTCCTTTTCTTGCTCATGGAGGTTTGACACGATTCATCGCCTCTTTGCAAATACTCCAGTTTCAGAGACTGTCAAGTGCCACCCACGAATCAAAAGTTAATTATTTTGGCTCGAATTCTGTCGCTATATTTAGTAGCGTTCAGATTGTATTAGCAGACATTCCAATTTATAAGTTCTATTCTTAGAACTGTAAAATTGACTTCAAAAATGCATTTTTCGATACTGGCGCGGCGTGACATGCAATTAAGCTGCTTATAGTGCACGAGAATGTTCAAGATGTTTTATTCCCAATTAATAGTTCGGTTTAAAGAAGAAACGATTTTAACTGTGCGATGGCTGATTTCCATGCTAATTCTGTGCTTTTGCAAATGCTCTTAATTAAAAGTTTGAACAATTTGTCATTTAAGGTAAATTGTAGCAATATTGCATTGCAATTCTCCGACAAACACGCTACACAATGGTGCGCCATTTAGACGCACATGATTTAAATCGCCCGTTCGAATCGTTTTGTGAATAACTTACTCATGCCCACTGCGAGGAATACATATAAGTATGCATTAATTCATACCGAGATTCAGACTTGAGCATGTTATTAATGAAATCTAGAGATATACAAGAGATAACATTCTTCACACACAATGCGACTATCAATAGGTGTGCTCATTACTATACATTAGGAAAATAACAAAAGGCCCCTCTAAATGGGTTGTACCCCAGTCTTCTGGTGCACACTAGTTTTGACTGTTGCAACAACGCACATGATTTCCTTTTAATACATAACCAAAATTATTTCTCCTCGTGTCCGTCCTTGAACATAAAATTGTTTCTGCAATAAAAATGTAGATTCGATTTTTATTACAGTTGAAGTAGGAGTATCGAATGTGAATATAGTATGATTCCTCGTGTTTATTTGAAATCTCATCTCTGATTGAATGCCTAACATTCGTACATTATTTGATTTTGCACGTCGCCTTTATTGAGCAATATTGGCAATGTCTAAACCTCTTCTTTCTAAACTCTATAATATATAACCATTGTATTTAATGTTTTTCTTTTGTTACAGGTAATATATTGAGTGCTAACATATCAGAATACTATTAGCATTTATCTACCGGCAGTTTTTCCAACGATCTTGCAAAGCATAGTAAGTAGTAGTAATAGTAAGGCAATTCTCGCTTTATCCTTAATGGACAAGAAAGATTTGTAAGATAATGCTGCTGCTTTTTAGTCTAAAAATTAGGCTGATTGCATCTGTTGCGTATGATAAATTACATCAGGTGAAAATATAGGGCAATGCGAGCGGTGTGACCGAACCGGGCGTCGTTTCATAGGGGCGTCAAAATCATCAAAATTTTAAATATCCCAAACGTCTCGTTCCGTAATCGCAGTCTATATTGAAGAGTATAAAAATCAAAATTTGGTGACACAATTTCACGTTTGATACTGGTTGGTACTTTTTTAAACTTTTTTAATAAACATCTACCTACCAAATAAAGTTGTAACTTCATAAATTCAAATCGTGGAAGTTTTTAGGCGTTCTCGTTAGGCAACCTTTTTATATGACAAGACTAATAATTAAAAAGCTCGAGTTATTTTGTTAACATTCACAAATTTTTAAGGGATTTTAACGCTTTGAGACTTGTTAGTAAATAAAACAAAAGGACCTAGCTTTGTTGTTGATAAACATCTGCAAACAGAAAATGTATAGACAATTTGCTAAACAAATTTGCTTAACGTAATTAGCCTTTTTAGTTGATTACAATGCGTTTGGATACTACTATATTGAGGGACATGATCACATCCTAAATTGACATGTAAATGTTTACAATTACAGTTATAAGCCCGAATAATAACTAAGAGGTAAGTCAATTTCGTGGCATAGTGTTAAAAGTACTTCAAAATCAGTTATATGCAGCTTTATCGATTTGCTTTAAGATATATACGTATACTTAATCTATTAAATATAATCGTTATTACTGAATATATATAGTGTTGTTCCCTTGATACTTTTGTGTGTTGTGCGATCAGTTGTAACTTGTAAGTCACGTATTTTAATAGCGTGGTGCCCATTCATTTATGTTTTAATCGTAACTATTGGTCGTTTATTTTGTATTTGAGCTACGACCACTCTACCGTTTATAATATTCAGTCAGTAATATGTCAGTTTTTACACGTAACACAGTTATATGTTTTTCTAACCAAAATATTACCTATCGTAACAGTCATTGTGAAGGCGCCATCTCTAGATCTCTCACCATCTAGATAAATTTCTAGAGCCGCCTCTGATCGTTTACATTTTAGCCTAACGACGTTCGACGTAGCTGTACTTACACTTGGCTCTTGATGAGAAAGTTGTATCCTTAACATTACTACCCTCACAGCCAGGAGATCTTTTATTCCTTGATCGCAAAACATTGATCGATTCATTACCCAAGTGGTTGTTTATTGTTAACTTCAAAATAGCACACAACTGAGGACGAAGTGAGGAAATAATGTTGGCACAGCTGCACAAACGTACTCTGTTTTGATATCATTGTGCTGAGCAGTAGCAGTACTGGTAGATTTATAAATGGCTAATGTTTCAAAGACAATGTTACGTAGCTATCTGTGCGTGTTACGTTAAATTATATATTTTTGGGGCGTTTCTTGATACTAATGCAATTTGGTTTTGAAGCTATTTAGAAAGTTTTGGGTTATTGTAGTTCTATCTATCCAATATCATTCATTACGTTTTTGTAATTTTCCCACGCTTGTCCTGAGGTTTTTATTGGCGGCATGTTGCTTTTTTTACAAGTCATATTCTTTTACTTAATTTGAATTTCTGTATTTAGACGTAATCATTAAGAATTAATGTACACACCCACGTTATTTTTGTTTCGAATAAACCAGTACATATATAGAAATAACAAAATAAGTCATTAGTAAAATCTAAACCATCCGCCGTAACACAATCCATTTTAACTACACGTATAATATGAAGGTTGTTAGCGTATATAAGGTCATTTCTTCGACAATAAATTGGAAGGCTATTATCGGTGTCATTTTTGTCAGTTTGGGTTGGGCTAGATCACTGAACCGTCATCGACTCATCAGACGTTTGATCCACTCAACGTTAAATATTCATTATTACTCAGTTACGTTATTGTAATGCGATACACATGGATTTAGTAGAATTATAATCTGGTTAATCAGAACTGGTCGCGCATGAATGGTATAGGTTGTTGTTCTAGTTAATCACAATTATAGAACCATTTTTAAACGGTATTTGTACATTTAAACTTTTTGTCGTATTTGTTATGAGAAAAGCAAATCTCGACATCTCTATAGCAGCCTCATAGGTCTTTCATGATTTCAAGTATGGTTCGTCCGAAGCTGGTTGGTATTGGTAGTCATCCGAGAAGTAAAAAATTGTAATATTGTGAATTTACCGATGGTATAAAATCGAGAAGACAAAATTTTCGTAGTGGATTTGCTTCAGCTCGAAATAAACTGTTTGTAACGAGAACAGGAAGCTCGTGCGTTTCACATCACGCTGGTATTTATATGGCCGACTGCTTTGGATGGGTAATTGCTATCAGAGTGCTAATGAATTATTACTCTGCCTAATTTCCACTTAATTAGAATCGAATTACAAAAAATGAAACTAGAAACTGCAGATGTAGTAATTTGTGCGGCACTGAGCTAATGCGTTTGTTGTAATTGTTTTTGACAAAGACTTAATTTCTACTGTAATTGAGTGTAAAATTTTAATTACCCAATTCTAGCGAGCACGTCCTTGAGCCTTGTCCGTTTTAATTTCACAAGAGTGTGTTCCGGAGGTTTTTTTGCAATAAATAACACTTGTCTGCCTATGACTGTACCGACTTTTGCATTGCTAATTTGCCGGCTCGCGCCGCTGTAAAACTCGTTCGAAAAGGAGCTTCGAATATCGCCCGAACGTTGCCAGTTGGAGGAGCTAAAGATAATTCCTCACAAGATGACAGGATAAGATGATTCAGCCGCGTGGGTGCGCCGGCCAAACCTCATCTCGAGCTTCATGCCCGATGTTTTGATAATCTATTCTACAAACCTTCAGCGCTGATCTCATCCATATGTTGGCGAAAAATGAGCTCTTCGCGCTACTTCTGTAATGATATGCGACGGTTTTTAGGACGGGTTTTTTTGCCGGTGGAGAGCCGAAGCTGTCCTTAAAAACAAAATTAAATTGTGCTTGGTCGCTGAATGGGTTGGTAGTAGGTTTCTAGCACACTCAAGTGTGAATGGCTATGGGTAGCTTTTCTCAAAAATCAGAATTTCTTCATAGTGTTTTACCATGGACTTAGTCGCTCCAGAAAGATCGTGAGGTAATAAACTTTCTTATACGATGGTTGTGTCAAAAATGTAATCACCTTGTAAATGCTTGTTAAGTAGCTCAGCATGCTGACCAAAGATCTCTATTTCAATTTCTGATCCCGGCGAGGTCTGTACTAATAAGAAAATATGATAACATTCTATCTTTGGAAGAAATATTGAACCGTGAATTTGTTGTTATATACACGATTAAAGTAGAGATCCCTTGGCGACATTAAAACACCTTAACCTCAGCAAAATTCTAGTAATCCTTCTGTCATACTACACAACAGTCGGTATCTGCAATTGTGCCAACAACAAACATGTATGGAATGATTTGCACCGATTTTAGGTTGATTGTAAATTAGTTACTTAAATAATACTACGAGTAAACGAGCTTTAACCGTTTCAATTCAAATATTTCTCCTAATTTATTGAAAGTAATTCTTTCCGCGACAGTCGGGTGTGAGAGCGAGGATACGGAAGCTCTAACCTTCCGCCTTGCAGGCCAAGCTCCTTCATGGGGTGTTAGTGCCTCACCATTATTATTAATTCTTTCCAAGTCAAACTAATTGGGCACATATCGGTATTCATTTTCTAACTATTTGAAATTGTTACTATGAGATATTGAGATGAGTACTGAAAATACCACAAATACCTGCAGGTATTTAGTGCAACATCCTATAGGTGATAGGTCAAAATCGTGGCATCACTCATTGTGTCATAGGAAATTGCGTCCATTCGCAAATGATGAGCTAATTTTCTTGTTTTTGTTGAGACATCTTCTTTATTGACATGTTTGCATACCTGTGTGTAGCAAACCAACTAATCCATTAACATGTTGATCAGCAAAGTACATTTTTCCGTAAAACCCATTGCCCCCACGGGCACGTTGCCCGAATTTTATTCGTGAACAACATTTGTGTTACAGAATCGGTAACTCATCACAGGTATACTGTTAAAACTGTTTATTTTTAGAGGAACATTTATAACAATCCATCTGCCAAGTTGAGCCTAGCTATATTTGTTGTTGTATCACTGAAGTGGTTTTTATTGCATTGCATAATTAATTATGTAGCGTCATCATTTTCTAAAAGATCCTGAATTAGGTTTCCAAATTCTAACTTCTACTAAACGTGTACAAAATGAATATAAATATTTTCCATTGCTAAAATAAGCTGTATACTTTGGCTCTATAAGAAAACTAACCTACTTGTCTTAAAAAATTAGCCCCCTTCCACTAAGCTGAGTGCGAAGACTCAGAAGTGCGCAGTTGTTTGTTTTTGTATATCTGGACTCTCTTTGAGTTATTTATACAGCCCGACTTGACCCAAATGCGTTAACAAAATATAATTCACACTTGGATAGCTCTAGCTAATGTTCAGAGTTGTGGGTAGGTTTAACCTGAGGTACTGACATCATTTCCGATTAACGCATGACTTCTGGGTGCTGTATGTTGACCTATATCGACCCATCCGAACAGATGTTCGCACCAAGTGCAGCATTGCATCAGTTAGAATAGTTGCCGATGACAAAGAAGCAGATGCCATTTTGACACCTCGTGCTTTTTCAAAATCTGCAACAAAACATAATTCACACTTTGGTAGCGTTTGCTGATGTAAATAGTAGCGGGTGGGTTTAGCCCGAGGTACTGACATCATTTCTGAGTAAATGTATGACTTCTGGGCTGGGTACGATATATTGACTTTAAACGCATTTCCACTCGAACAGATGTTCATACTAAAAGTGCAGCATTGCATCAGTTAAAATAGTTTTGGATGACGAAGAAGCCAATGCTAGTTTTCAATATCTGTAAAAGCTGTTAAAAGAATCCATTGTGTGAACGCAGTTGCTTCCTAATCTTGGCCATTGAGAAGACAAAGTATCGATCAATGATTTGATACTTCAACAAATATTCGATTGAAAAAAAAACGTTGCAAACCATTAAACTTTAAAACTAAACATTGTTATTTTAAAAACCTTGTAAAACCGATAAAAATAATAGTGTTAGCCATTTAGATGGTTTGTATTTTATACACATTAGTTTTACTATCAGTTTGGCAGTTTAGTGTTGATTGTTTTTATAAATCGCTATTTAATGATAATTAAGAAAAGACGTTTCGCTATTTAAATTAGTTCTAGATTCCTAGGTTGAAAATGTAAGTTTATAGGTCCATAGCACAAGAGGGACCTGTACAATTCATTCCAGGTGTGTGATTTATTCCAAATATTAACCATTCCTTTAAAGGCCGTTCCACTTGCGTATGTAAATAATTACATTAAGCAAATATATGGAGGTGTTGTTTTCAAGTGTGTCAGTAAATATTCTAATGTCGGAGAGTTACCAACGTGTGCAGCAATTTCACAAGAAAATCTAGCCCGAAGCTTCGCTTAATCTTAATAAATGTCCAGAGTTCCAACAAGTGTACAATTATCTTTACAACTATTACATAAAGTAAGGAGACTATTTTTAATTACAGAAAAATGGCGTATAAAAACACCCATTAGCTACAGTTAACGGTGCCTCATAAACCAATCATAAATTTCTGTTTAAACTGGGACAAACAATTGAGCCTGGCCGTCTGTTTTTTACGTCTATTGCGTCCTATCAACGGGCTTAATTGAATAATTGTAGTTTATTAAATTTATTGCTTTTTTGTAAACTTAATCTTGTTCAATTCCCACTGCCCACACAAGCGTTCATTCGGGTTTCACATTTTTTGTACCTAATCCAAGCGTTTCTATTACAGTTTTGGGAAATCTAAAAAAGGCACTTTGTTTATTATTCCTAGACTTCCCAGACTAAACGTTTTCAAAACTGGGAGGATTTATTGGCGAATTTTATGCTATAAAGATAAATTAAGTTTGCTTTTAAAATTGTGCATAAAATACACTGAGATTATGAGAAATCTGTAAATAATAGTAAATGTGTAAATGTGACAGAGATTGGCAGTACTTACATATTCGTTTTAAAAATAGCCCTATTCCAATCAACTATTTCGAAGTCCGGGAAATCACAATGTTGCTTACGAGTAGCGACATTTGCAAAATTTTTGTAGTTTTCAAATAGATATTTATGCATTAAGGGAGATGTGAATATGTTTTTTCCCTGCGGTTGACATGTGTTACGGACCGAGGGCTCTGACCCGAGGTCTGTAAGTCAACCGAAGGTAAAGAACATTAATATCTCCCGTGGTGCATACAATATTTTATCTACTAGCATATTCGTAAAAATAGTATGAAATTTCAAAATGTCATAATGACATTTAAAATTAGAATATGTAAGTAACATCAAGGATTGCCTCATTGTATGGTTGCTAGGACGTTAATTGTAGTTGCATTGTTACCATGAGTTTGAGGGAGGAATAATCTGGCAAGTCTCTTGGGAGTTATGAGTAGCTTTTCATATATTATTTCTATGGCGAAAATGTACAGTCGTGTTCAAATAAATCTGGGACAATGCTTTTTTCATATGTAGGTTCAGTTAACAATTGAAGAATATCTCCATGGATTTCATGCTATCTGAAAGAGTTACATTAAACTTTAACAGGTAATGAAATTTGTAACTCTTTCTGATAAGAGAAAATCCATGAAGACATTCTTCAATTCGTAACTCAACCTGCATGTGAAAAAAACACTGTCCCAGATTTATTTGCACACAACTGTACAATATCATGTTGCTAGTAGATAAAATTAATTTTAGTTATAGTGTCTACAGTGCAGGCATATTGATTTTGGGTTCGGGGCAAATTTATTTTTTCCTGGACGTAGATCGGTCCTCATGTATACATTTACAGGGTGGCGACTTACGAATACGAGTCCGGGGAGGCAAGTCGAGTAACGGCCCGTTTCATGTGGCATGTAGTCACATACGCAAGAATAATTTAGCAGCACGTGTTCGGGATGATAGTACTTATAGGGAGTTTTGTGGTCCCGCGGAGCTCCCACTTAGGATCTAGTAGCATATCTCGATCAGGGATAATCTTCAAGCACACCGCCGACGATCTACCTGTATATACCTATGATAACGGACGTTTATCGCATCTAGCGCCCATTAGCCGACTTTTAAGTTCTAACTTTACCAGTGAACTCCAACTCGTGTTAGTGTGAATTGCAACTTCGGTTGCCGCCCCCGCGGAAGATCAACTTCACAGAGCATTATGGGAAATGAACATCGCAGGCTATCCAGGTGGTCTCCTGGATTACTGATAAGAATTGATTATCAAGTCAAATGATAGCGGCAATTTCACCGAACGTCCGCTAATTCTATAGGTTTGATAGTGCACTGTATGCGGTGTCGATTCGGCACCAACCCAATAATAAAATAATGAGCAACGACATAAACAATAAAGCTTTCTACAATGAATGCAGTAACATCAACAATGGAATAGTGACCAACTCAACTGCACCATTGAACTGCGTATAACGGTTATTTCATTCTTTTGATTAATCCACGGAATTACCGCTAGTAACGTTTAAAAAAATCGGATAAAAGCATCCCGTAGTGGAATGCCACCCTCTGCGGTATCAAATTTCACATCCAAACGCACACATGCACCGGAACCAACTGACCACTTAGCCCCGAATTTTAAAAGCTGTCCGCGGTCATTTAAAATCAGTTCGGTGGGATAGAAATATTTAGAACGTCGTATATTTAAGCTGGTGATCTATTCAAAGGCGTATAATCATAATATACTAATAAATAAGAGAAATATTTACAAACACAAAATAAAAGGTGCTAAAGTAAATATCGTACTACAACAGTAGTAACGAAATAAACGGAGTTTTGTCCCTGTATCAATTATTATGTACATTTCTAAAAAAATTTCAAAATTGCAAAACTTTATTGCTGGGAATATTCCTACAAAAGCATTTAAGTGAATAGCCCGATATAAAATATAGAAAAGTGGAGAAAAAACGTTTGTTAATCAGATAATCACTGTAAGTAAAACATCAACAAGACTGAATTTCTGTAGAGATTGGCGTGTTTTATTCTCAACCAAATTATTTGCTTTTTCCATTTTTGATATTAAATGCATTTTACTTATAAATCACAGATTTAGAAATATTTTGCGATAATAAACGTTAGCCAAAATACAGTCGGAACTAGTTGCCCTCATACTACGTCATTCCTTTGATCTTACGTATAACAATATTAACAGTAGTTGGGATTGGCTTCAGATTCTGCAAGTTTCCCTAAACGTTTGCTGGAAACGTAGTTTCATGCAAGTCTCACCGTAAAATTATCACCCATTTAAAAATTATTTTCGTGTGTTCGTTGTCTAGTGAAGAATCTTGACGCTAACTAGATTTTCCGTCGACCTCCCTATACGTACGAAAAATGTCACGTTTTTGGACATCATTAATTTTGACTTTGGCCGCAAACGTTTTTTATCCACAACTCTTATTCTCTCCGTTATTTTTTTCAAATGATGGTTGACGGAAGAATTTAAGATGCACCTCGGACAAAAACTGCTTTTTATGGCCTTACCTAATTACTTGCTTCGGCAATCGCCTCGGTCAGTAATTGAAGGTATCGTCCGTACATAAAAACCCAACTTTTCGGTCTAGATACATAAATAACTATTTCAAGTCTTAAGTGTGATTCTCACGCCTTAAAAGTCAGATGAAAGTTTTTAGCTGGGCCGACCAAATTTCTAAAAATCAAAAACTGCAATTTGAACGTTTCAGTAACCTCTCCGTAAGTTGTTCTATCTGACAGACTTTCTATTTTTATTAGTAAAAGTACACAATCCTTAGTTTATGTGTTCTTGCAATAATATAATGTAAATATATAGACGAAACTCAGATAAATGTGTTCGTGTCTGCACATGAATTTAAAAGTAGTATAAAATCCCATTTCGATACGTAACATTACATAGAATTTGATACGTTTGTATTATTAAATGCAAACGTGATGTGAATCACAGCAGGTGTGTGTGAGAGATTGCAGTGTTTTGTAAAAGCATGTTTAGATTTGTCGACTTTGTAAGAACTACCTCCAGTAATTATATTTCATTTTCTCCTGTATTAAATTATAATTGTCATTTTTATAACTTGAAATTGAGTTACAACTGGTTCTCTTCTAATTTCTGAATACCGCAGTGTGGATGCGGTTACAACTTCACTTCGAAATTCGAAATTGTAGTTTTATAACCTCACTTCACTTTATACCACACATGCGCTTAAAGTAAACAGCTGATTTTTTTAACCACCACGCTAAACTATAAAACGTCACATTTAGTAAAACAAGCTAGCGCTAAAAGGCCTACTTTTAGTAGTGGTCGTAGATAAAAACTGTTTTAAATTCAAATTGTTTAAGACTATGAAAGAGAAACCTACAGTTTCTGGGGACGAAACATTAAATATTTCTTATAACTTTATAAGGCGACGACAAACTTGATCTTCGATATTCCACATCTTAATGAATGTGTCAATAAAGGCTACTTTTAAAGCGATAATTTTAAGAATGACACCACTCTAAAAATTCGCAATTCTCACGAGAAATGTACTTCATTCTTTTCGACCCCTTCTCTTAATTTAAGAAATCGGACAAATCGAAGTCTCGTTGGCTGAACTTCACTGCTGCTAGCGTAGCTGAAGACGGAATCCCGGGCGAAATTCAAAATAATTAGATAGTACCGAAACATTTTATTTCATTATTATTTTAATGTTATTGATTTACTTTGGGCTAGATTCTAGGGTGCGCCAGCTCTTAATTTTTGTAGATTTCAGGGTGGGTCGGGCCCACCTGGCCACCCCCTTTCCTATGCCCATGTGAAGAAGACTTTTGGTATTACACATTAGTTACGTATTTTATGAGTTTTTTGCAATATTCGTAATTTTATTATATTGGCATCAGTTAATAGCTTTAATGGGTAATAAATTATTGAACGTTTTACAATGGTGTCAAATACTATTGTAATTTGTTGTATTATATGATATCAACTTGTTTTTGACATGTTAAATGTGAGATGACACTCAAATCCTACTCGCCTAATTTAAATTGCTTCTTTAGGATTTTACATAGTTTCGTAATTGCTTCTTCGTATTTAATGAGTGACCACATTAGTTAGTACTTATTTAATATGAATGTCAACAAACAAAACCATTGTTAAATAACTTGAACTCCCCGTACAAATTCTTAGACAATCCGGTCTGCTGACTCCATTGTAAAGCTCTAATGGCGAGCCCGGCCCTGTTTGGAATTGTACCTTGAAGTCCTATGTGAGCATCGCACAGTACATTAACCACAATACCAATACACCGGGCATTATTCCACGGCTAATTTTATATTCCAGAACGTAATCTTAATCACCTATTTTATTCAATTAAATGGCATGCATTCAAAATGCATTATGGATTCATACCATAAATAACGCTGCACCTGCGACAAGCATCGCTAAAATGCAACTACGAAGTGCCCAAGGAAAATTACGCTCTCGACGCTCGCCCGGTCGCCATCGAGGTGCATAAATCTAGGTTCAGTCGAAACCGGCGGGTTTCTACGCATACCTGTTTCGCTGTCGAAGTCGCCCACATTTCGCTTTCCTTTCGCCCTTCTTGGCCATTTGGCGCCTGAGTGGGCAGCGGTTGACTGATCCGATCTGGTATCACCGGGTCGCTTCTCATTTCTTGATTGGGGATACCGAAACTAATTGCCTAATCGCCATTGCCGCACCCGCAGATATGATCGTACCCATTGAGCCCAGTAATTGCGCCCACATTATCGAAAATTGAGGACGTACGGCCCACGCACTTCTTACGCTTTTACAATTTTATGGGTTGTCGTGGCTGAGAACGTAGCTATTCCCAAGATAATTTCAGAGGTGCTGCATGCTTGCGAATTACCTGACCCCTGAAGCCCTGTGAAAAGTTTTTCCAGAAGCGATTAGCAAGAGGATTTAATGGTCGATTCTTCTTCCGCTCATAAACTGGCATATGCATATCTTATTTATTATGCGCACATGATCAATATGATCATTATCATTATTATCTAGTATTTCTAGACTAGAGTATATTTAGTCCCCTTAATTCTTCACGGTTCCTGAAAGCTGTTCTCCTATTTCCTATTCACAGTAGTTCTTGTACATCCCTTCGCTTGCTGGGTCTTTCGTGCAAGAGAAGACCATAAACTAAAATGCAATTGTACAGTGCGTGACTAAACGAGCTAGTAAAAGTGATTTCGCGATGTGGCAGGTCTAGTGAAAGAGTTAATTGTACGCCTGCAGTAAGAAAGATCTATAATGTTAAATGTGATTTGTGTCGTCGAATTGAACAATCAAAACTAACTTGTCTAAACGTCACGATGCTATTTCTAGCACAGCCTGGGCTATGTCGTAAACGCAGGAATATCGGCCAACAAACCCTTTTGCCCCAACTAACAATAGACCAGGCGAAAGGGGAAAGTCTAGCCGGGTGGACAATATAATCGTAAATGCTCGAAAAGGGAAAGTCCTTTTCCTTGTGCTACAATACAGCAAAGGGAGCTTAGCTGGACAATCCTATTGTACTCAAATGAATAGAGAATATCCCTTACATTCAGGCGCACCATATATAAACGCAAGTAACTTATATAGTTTTCGAGATCAATTTTACGTAACATCAGATCGCTTCATCACTTCGCGTAATATCACTTGACTTAATATCACGTTTTCTGCATATACCGACTAATTCCATTTTGGACAAATTCGAGGAGGACCAAGGTCAGTTTCCAAGGTTTTTTTATTAATAAATAATTCACTATCGAAAACCACGCTACTCTCAATTCGTATTTGTATTTTAAATTAATATTAAGGAATTTGTATATGTTGTATTTTTTCATGTGTTCTAAAGAAATAAAAGGAATGTTATTATTTTCCACAAGCGGTTGTATTTTACTGAACTTAATTCCACAGTAATAATTAATAAACAACATAATAGTTCCAGTGGTGCAAGCCGCTAAACATTCTTAAGCAATGGGATTAGGACTATGCTGAAAAACTTTTTGTCTGTAAAATACTAATTGTTTTCAGGCTTAGTCCGGGAACATAAAAACGTACCCTCGTACTTGCTACACTCACCTGGGTTTCATAATCATTAGATCTAGTTCACTATGTCAGTCTTTTAACCCATCCATGGTTGTATCTTACTTTCCATCTACTGCCCTCCCGTACAAGTCCATACATTTTTTTGTGGAATATTCTTCAACTTTTTTTGACGAGCCCAAATGTTACTGCAGTAAGTAACCGGGTTTAAGTGTTTGTATAAGACTTATATTAGTCCAGGCGTACGTATCTTGTTCCGTATCTCTTATATATCATTTTGATTATGTAGTTTGCTGCCGAAGTAAGTATAGTAGAATTCTTGCACCATTTTTACCTTCTCTTTATGTGTAATTGTATAGTCCCCTTAATTATCTTCGTCCACAAAACTTTTGTTTTTCTTAATGT
Source organism: Agriotes lineatus (assembly GCA_940337035.1). NCBI lineage: Eukaryota > Metazoa > Arthropoda > Insecta > Coleoptera > Elateridae > Agriotes > Agriotes lineatus. The sequence continues at coordinate 22,506 of CALNHX010006727.1, forward strand.
GTATCCTCAGTTCCGTAACTATTAATATACCTGCCACATTTTGAAACAATATCTTGAACGTTCACCAACCACATGTTGCTGTTTCTATCATATCTACCGCATACGATTCTGTGCAAGGATGTTTAGTGTAGGAATCCGTAATCGTGGAATGGAAAGGTTAAGTTTGCATTAAATTTGGCGTTTCAAGGGCAGCCTTCGGGGTATTAATTTCGTTATGCAGTCACAGGCATCGCTCATTCATAATGTGATTCATTAATGTAGTCGGCTTAAGCGGAAGTTAACATACTTGATTTGCGACCCGACTGCGTAAGAAATTAGCTACAAAGATACTTTGCATGCGGACCATAAATTTTCTCCCAATTTGTGCGTCTCCCGTTTATGGTAAGTAATAAAAGTTTTCAGCACGACGGTGAAAGTTACATTTTTACAAGCCGGCATGTGCAGATGTGTTTTAAACTTGTTACTTGACCTACAATATGCATAAGACGTTCATTCATGGGAAACAATGGACAATAAATAAACTGCATGTACAAATATGCAAATAGCTTGGAGTAATAAAACTGTTTCCACCGATGAAGGATCGCGCACTGTTAAAGTAATGAAAGGCTATCTCTCCTTTGTATAGGCAGCTTACGCGTTTTGATTAATAGCTAAAAGTAAACACGAAGTAATTGAAAATAATTCCGACCTCATTGTAAGCATCCGTTAATTTCACCATCAAGTGAAGTGTGTGGTATTGTAATTACAAAATTTTGCAATCAAGAGTAGAAATACAGTAGCCCACGCCATATGTAATACAAATTATTTATGTGACAGACGTGGTTGACCTTAAATCTGTATTTCTGAATGGAGTGTGGTTTTTACATTAGTGTTTCCTGTTGCAAGGAAACTACTACATACTTCGCACTATTGAAATTTTTTAAAGTTACAGCTGATCACATCTCCTGTAAACAAAGTTTAAATAACAATAGTAAATATGAAGATGCCGGAATGCGGCTGTTATGTAGATGATGATGATTAAACTTGCCTGGCGGGAAATATGTAAATCTATATCTAATAATCAAAATACATTTTATGTACTATCTAAATAACCTATACACATTATCTTGATTGAAAACATAAATTTATAATTTTCTGTAATAAGACATTGATACACACATTGATCGTCAAGAACGTGACATGCCGAGCGGTGTGAACTTATTGGAAATCAAAATATTACTGAATAATCACTCTTGATAACTACCTTGACAGGAGAGGGAATGTTTCTGTAACGAAATATTGTTTAACGGACTACTTAAAAAGATCACAATTTGTATAATCCGTTCCTTCGGCTAAGTTATAGAAACCACTCTCGGACAGCCTGCTGCACATCAGTTTTCCACTTGAAACTGCATCCGTTAAATTCCCAGTTCTTTAATAATTGCGTGAACCGTTCCAATGCTAATATTCATGAGGCTTGCATACGCCTATCTTTAGGAAAAGCGATTTCCACGCACTTAACGGTGCTTGCAGTTTTCACAACATGCGCTTTTCCAAAACGTGTCATGTCTTGTGCGTCCCTGCCTTCCAAAAATGTCTGTTTCCGTTCCACAGCTGCCGTTTTTAATAGCGAACTTCTCCATAAGCAGTCACTATTCTTGTATGCATTAAAGTTCACTTGTTTTAAGATCTAGCAGTAAAAGACAAGAGTAAATGCAACTAGAAAAAAACATGAACAGGACGTAATTACAACAGGAACTAAATAAGCAAGTCATGTCATTGCAATTAATGGACTCCTCTAATATGATTATTTAATATTAAAATTGATACAAAAGATATTACAGCTTCAATTACCACCAATCTTGTATGTTCGAAATTCAGTTAGTTCCCTGCTTAGAATTCAATGACGCAAAAACAAAAATGTGCCAGTCGCATGGCTACAACAGAATACAATAATATTATTTTTCTGAACATTGTTAATATAAACATATTGAAATTTCTGCACTATCTGTACAAATAATGTGCAATAGTTTAAACTCGACTAGAATAGAGTAAATCAACTAAATCAGAATTAATTCTCCTAAGGTATGGTTGGAATCTATAATAAAATAACGAAAAGAGGATCATATTTTATTTCGCCTGAAATTTAAACTTACAAAGATCAATATGGTGCATGGCAAATGAACTTTTTATGTTAACAATTAACTAAACTACCTTTGAATAATTTGCTTGCTTTATTTATTGCCTGGTGCAAATGTTATAACGGTGAAATTTGTATACATACTGTTAATTTTAAATTGCTAATTCATAATAGACTTACCATTTTGCAACATATAGCCTTTAACCTCCATTAGCCATTAACCTCGAACCGTATTGTTCAGATAGTAGATAGAGCTTTTCGGATTTCAATATGTAATACCCTAGAAACTTATAGGTTCTAAATTATTACCAGTAATGTATAGAGTTTTTCCAAGGAAGTGGAAGTCTGGAAGGCAAACAATAAATGCAAGTTTTTATATTACGTAGATAAATATCTGTAACTGCATGTAATCCTATAAGTATCTATGCTTACTCAAAAATCGCTTTCTGTCAAGGCAGAACTGGAAGAAAATTCAAAAATAGAAATATGTATTTTAACATTATCTTCAGGCTTTGCTTACTAAAGGCTTCATTTGGTGCTTGTCTCTAAACATGTTTGCTACAAGATTAATCATTTTTTAAATTAAGAAAGTTATAAAGATCAATGCGTCCGTTTTATGTTATATTTTATCATCTTAATATGTAAGTAAATAAATTGTAATCCTTGGAAAATTATGTTTATGCCATGCCATGACCGTAGTAAGGATTTTGATATCACCGCTTATCATTATTAAAAAATTGTTGGAAATAAAACTAGAATATCCATCAAATTAATAAGAAATGAGCAATTCAGATGACAACGTTTTTCCAATTAAAATTAATGTGCAAAACGCCGCATAATTTGAGTGTCGCCATTTTTGTTCTTCACGATTTGATAAACACGTTTTAATACCTACCGAAAAAACAACAAAACTCGTTCTCGATGCAGTAAGTTGCAGTGGCGATTTTATTGCAATGTTCTCCTAATCAACGCAGCTGTGTCTCCCAATCGCCAGATTGTCTTAAATGGAACCGTCATTAATTTAAATGGCTGTTTATTCATTTCGTGCGCGAGTTTTAATTTAATGCAAATACAACGAGTACGCCCACTCAGCCGGTGCACACAGGCGAGTTTGAGCGAAATGTGAGTAATCCGAAATTTCCATTTTCAAATAAAAACCCACATAAACATAAAACTCTACTTTGTTAAATACTCCCACATTTATTAGAGTGTTGAATTGGCAAACATTTGCGTGTTTGCACAGTTTCGTTTGCTCGAAGCCGAGTTATAGGAACGGTTGCTTCTTTGGAGTATCTTCGACGGTACACATTTTAAGAACCCACGTTGTTTAGAGAGAATATTAGTTGATTTTTTTGTATAACAAAAACTCTGCCACGTTTAAAATATTCAAACAGTTAAGATTTTATTTTGTATGCGATACTTATCTGGTAATCGCAACTTACATGAAATATAGATACGTCGAAATGCCATTTATCCAACACAGGCTCTTTGATAAGCTGTAACCTGCTATAGAAATAAATTCATACAAATTACATTAGAGGGCAGTTCCTCGTACCAAAATAAAATCTATGATATTTAAAGATCAGGTACGTAAATAATCGAGGCAAACTCAATACCAAACCCGCGAAGTGTACACTTATAACGTTCACCACGTAACGTATGTAAAGCGCACAAGCGCAAGGTACGTAGTCATCAATTAATGCTAAATCCGGCATAAACAGTCAAATTTGAATATCGACGGCTCATAAAATCATCCACGCTATTACATTTTGAATTACGGAAAAATACTTATTTAATTTGAAGCAAGGTGTGCCTTATCTGTTGAATCCAGCGTTCTACGAAAATAAAGTCCAAAAAGGGTAAAAATCGCAACCAGAAATTTCAATCTAAAAATCCTTACTCCAACTGCCGTAAATCCATAAACACACATGAACTCCATAAATACGAGCAAAATCTCCCAAGTACAAAAAAGCCCTGAAACGATAAGACGCAATTAGCGTACAGACGCGCAGCGCATTTGAAAGCACTTTTCTTCAGGTTTAAATCGGTTTAGCGACCCATCTCCAATTCTAGGTAGTGTAATAAGGAGGTACTGACTGATCAAAAACCTAAAATGTGATGAAAATGCCTAACAACTTACCAACACGATCAAAACCATTTAACCAACCAACGATAAAGGATTGGGAAAATAATGAAGATGCGGCAACCATCAAATCGCAAATCCCTCATAAAGACGAGACACGATGTCTTCGAAGATTTCGCTAGTTTGTGTTTACGAGTTCAGCCGGAAGTTCTTCAGTTCAGATGATAAAGAAAACCGATAAGCTATTTCGCCACGACAGTGGGAGGAAATAACCCTAGAAAACCTGAGCGTAGAAGGAAGTTTCTAAGTGGCCGTGCTACCAGTCGCGTAGTCAATACGATAAACTCGCGAAATTGAGTCGACGATACGCGCAGATATGACAGATAAGCCGAATAATGTAATAACGGGAATGGCCTTGCAAATTAGAGAAATGGAACAAGAGACGCTACCTGTTACAGGCTCCGCTTTAACACAAATAAAAAATCACTAACGGAATATTAGCATATACTTAACCTCTAAACGTCAAAGCAGACATTTGTAATCTGTATTCATTCATGACGAATGCAATTTCAACATTTTTCAATCTATCACAAAAAAATTATATCAGCACGATTGAAAATGGTAGCAAATTATGTATGTATCTACTATGTAAAAATCAATAAAAACAATTTAATGTTTGCAATCTCTAATAACAATTCTCGTTTTATTGACAACTTGTTATTAAAATTGCAACATAAATCAAAAGCCGCTAATGTCTATTTATATACATCATGTGCAATGCAAATCTACATGCTCACAGACTCCACCTCAAAGGCGGGACCATTAAGAGATTACATAACCCACGTTTGAGTGATTAGCTAAAATGTATATATGCATCATTGAAGAATATATGATCTGGTATATTAAAAAAGAAGTAGAATATTGTCATAGGTAATATATAAAACTCAATAAAAAGAATATCGTACAATGTTTATAGTCATAAATAACAATTGTAGTTCTGTTGACAACTTGTTATTAAAACTGCAGCATAAATCAAGAGCTGCTAATGTTTATTTATATACATCATGTGCAATGCAAATCCAAATGCTCACAGACTCCACCTCAAGGCGGAACCATCAACAGATCCGCGTTTGAGTGATTAGCTACCTTACATATTCACTGACTTCACCTGCATATGTGCTTCGCCTGTCGTTACTCCCATTGAATAATCTAATCACTATCAGTGTGTGCTTACGCAGATAACACCGGATTCTCTTTAGATGTGGCTTCCACTCCTGTGCGTTAATAATTATTTACTCCGATATGAGGTGAAATTAGAATTTTCCGCACTGATTCAGATTTAAAAATTTAAGTTAGTCAGGGCCGGACATCAACTTAGCAAGGCTACGTTTAAAAATACGCGCGAGGTTGTGCGCTGTGGCGGCTCAGTTTTCATAACTAATCTTTTGTTGGCTAATCTCAAAAGTGTAACGAAGAAGGACAAGTGGCACTGGAATTGCGATAGTTTTACCAAGCCCTGATAGAGTTGCTAAAACGCAAGGTAGCGGAAAGATAGGATATTTGTTTCCTGGTCATCATAATTATGTTTATAAGTATAATATCTTTAAGCCGGTTTTAGTGGTGAAAATGTCCTTAAAACCTTTATCACGGTTATGTCTTATAGTTGAAGCAGAGAAAGCTGTGAAAGTAGAGTTCCCGGGGCTCGTTTCTTTTATTGCTATATTTTCAGAAAAGGTGAATGTTTATGGTAGGTGTAGGATTACACGTAAGTATTTAATCAGAAGAATTAACTCTTATCCCTCCATCAGCTTCTTTTCACTTTCCATGGAATATGCCCCGGTATGTAACGAGAGAAAAACCTGTCAATTTCAACGCCTACTAATATAACTATGTGCATAATGTTGTCTGAGATTACTTAAAAGGTCATAAAACACGCCCCTAGTTTACATATTTGCTATTTCCGGTGTCTCGTTAAAGTCATTAAGTGGTTATTTCCTTGTGCTTCTTGTGTCACAATTATTCAGATTTAATTTTTACAGTTTTTCACTATTGGAAAAACTGTTACATAATAATTTTTATAAAAACGAGGAAAATCTGCATTAAATACTGATGTCCTGAACGTGAATTCACAAAGTTGATTAAATGAAATGAAAATGTTTGTTTAGCACCAAGAAAGCACCAAAATGAACGTCTGGCACTGTCCAGTGTCTTAGCTAAAGAGCACAACATTGAAGATATTTTTTTTCGTTTACAGTACAACTCGCTTACAACGTACCTGCCGGCAGCATACAAATCTGTGCGTTATAAGAGAAGAGCCTTTTAAAAAAACTTTATTTTTAAAATAATCACACTATCAGAAGTGTTCAGAAACATATACGAAAGTAGGTTATAAGTATGGCTGGGATTTCAGAAACTACAAATCGGCATTAATTTTTAAACATTTTTACTTACGGCATTTTTAAATATACAGGGGATACGATTATATACGAAAACTGAAGTTCAAGACCAAACCAAAATTAAACTTCAATGTTAGAAGTAAAATTGTGGGGTTTTCTGATATGAATAATAATCCCAGTGAATGATTTAATTCCCGCACTAAGTGCTTTCTTACTTCCTTGCAGGTAGGTGCTGTGACCTTCAAGGGTGGGTTCAGCTCTTGTTAAGATTTTACTACAAGACAGGAATGTCGAAATACGTATTTTCAAAGGCTGCGTTCGAATGTCGTCCGTGTGTTCTTTTCTTTCTCAGAACTTTGCGACTGTGTTCATCTTTTTTATAGGATCTTCATAATTGACAATATCAGCATCTACGTCTTCAACAATCTTGCAAAGCATGTAACAAACCCGTGGTTGTGTACTCTGCGAACCAAAATGTATGCGAGTTTGCAGAGTTCGCGTATTCTAACAGTGAAATGCGTTATAAAAGAAAATATGCAGCTTATGGGACGTATTTTTGTACGTTGTATAAGAAGACGTAGTAAAAGAAGTAAGTTTTAAAAGAACAACTAAACTTGGCATTCGACCGGAACTGATATCTCAAGACGTTAAAAGCGAGTCCGTTATAAGGGAGTTATAATGTATAGTATGCAACAGCTTAAAGGGAGTTATAATGTATAGTATGCAACAGCTTAAATTTTAATTTCATCACCTCCATAACTATCTCGGAGGCTTGAGTTGTACAGTTCGATTAGTTTGGTTACTAACCGAGGAAGGGGAAGAGCAAGACGCTTGACGCCCAATTTTCTAATGTTTTTATTCAATTTTGTCCGAATATTTATCATTAGAAGGAAAATAGAAGCAAGAACTTCGACTGATAAAATATTACATAAACCACATGCATCGTTAACCGCGTTCGTTGGTATGGAAATTGACCACAGACCAACTTTTTTAACGTGAAAAGGTGTACAAACTGCAATAAGTAACGCTTTTAATGGTGTCATGGCCAACTATGGCTTCCATTGAAACAATAGAACTTCGTCACAATGCGAAAATTCCAAATTTTAAATAAATAATAAAGTGTTTTTAGGAAAATAATACGAAGTTAGAGATTCAGTTAGATGAATAAGATTAATAGGCCCGAATCTCTTTTTGGAATACAAACAGTTGACAATCAATTCTCTGTTTACTGTAGCTTTCTAAATTACAACGCATAGCCACAATGAAAAATAACTGATCCTATATGTTTATAAGTATTATACACATTTCTTTTTTTTTTTATTCTGTATTATTCAATTCTGTCGACGCATTCCAGCTACTCGAGCGCGAAATATGTAACAAAATTGAAATCCTGCATTAAAAAATTATCATCCAAATTACTTTAGAAGTAATAGTTTCAAGGTGACTAGCAAATTGCGGTTTAGCTCTAAATTACGAGTAAATTGCCTGATGAATGAGAACAGGCCACTACACGGAAAAATCAAATTGAAAGTACTATCACCGCCACAAATGTAACTGCTTCATTATTTCCACTCATAACATAATTAATGTTGACATTATAACTTTCAAGGCGGCTAAGGCATCAGTAAATTATAGCCATTTGTTCTCGATTTAATGCCTGTGCAAGTTATTAGAGAAATCGGTCCGATTAAAATGGCGTTTTCATTCACCTGTCGGAAACTGTAAATTACTTAGTGTTTCGCTTGAATGCAGAGGTGATTAAATTTTGCAACTAACCTTGAGGTGCACATTGTATAACAATCGTAAACGTAGCGCTAATCTTTAAATCTCTCTTAAACGACTTAAAAACTCATATGTATGATCTAAGTCTGTTGTCCAGCTTCTTGTAAGACCTTCGCGGAATACATTTTTCATAAGTCCAAGCGGAAGTCATCTTTGTTTGCACCAAATTTAGACGGCATGTACAAATTGCCGCTTTTTTCTTAAGTGTTTTGACAAGTTCATGCCGCCGTCTCATTAAACCGAACTAATTCATGTTGTTGTAACCTTAACCTTTATATGCAAAGATTTGAACAGCCCGGGGCTGCTTTTTTCAGTATTATTATCATCAACGCTATTACATCAAGATTGCAGGATGTCGTTGTTGACTAATTTATTAGATTATCCGTTTTTTCTTGCAAACGTCACGAATTTTCCAACCTGGCCGACGAGACGTGCCCTTTACAGCCTCAAATTATCGTCGCCGGAGCTTATTGCTTGATAGTACGGGAATTAAATTAGTGCCTGACAATTAATGAATTTAACGTTACATCAGCATAGCTAAATGCCACTTTTTATAGGCCAATTCGCGAACAATAAAGTTGGTGGTTTTAGAGTTTTGATTAATGTACCACCACGTTTTAAAAGTCTATACTATAATGTGGAACAAATTTGATTGATTTTATGCATTATTTTGAATTAAAATACCGATGCAAAGAACGTAGTTGATAAATACATGTAGTTTTTATTTTTCAAGGTTCTCACGATGTTTGACTTTGCGAGGCGTTGATAAGAAATTGCAAATATACGTTCATCGAAATTTTGTGTAGAACTATTGCTTTTTGGAGACTCGGGTTTTAAAATATTCAATAAGAAGGCAATTTTTTAATTCGAAGTTGTAACTAGCGTTATATAAGTCTTTACAATCAATTCAATATGTGTTAATAATAAATCCTGTAAAGTAAATTCGTAAATTGATAATTAAGGATTTTTAATATGATAATAAAATCGTGTTTATTTATTTCTCGACTTACACTAAGCTCAAGATGTACACACATTTTCCTTCTAGTACAAATTTTAAAAATCTGTAATTTCACACAGAACTTTCCACGCAAAAGTAATGTGAATTACAGCAATTTGCAATTTAAAAAAAAAACATTGTAGCTAGTAGAATTCGAACTCGTGCTCGCATGCGGATCCGATTACTAGCCCGGCGTTTTAAGTAGTAGCTCGAGCGCACGCATTAATTATATTCCCTTACGGCTGCATTATAAACGTCGCCGTAATCATTGCACATTTTTGTTTCTTTTACATTCACCTTGTATCTGTTGGGTCCCATTTTCGTCAAGGGTAAAAAGCTGAGCAATGTGCAAAATATTACTTTAATTTATTTGAGAGTTAAAGCAAAAGTTGATATTTTATTTTTTCAATGTGCTTACCCTGTATATAGTTGATCGAAAGTATATTCGGTTTAGAGCCAGATAAACATAATTCGCATTCAAAATAGCTTCTTCTTCCAACGAATTGTGTTTGAGCTAGACCACCTACAGAGGGACGGGCAGAATTGAGAAAATATGTTTTTTTTGTCATCTAGGGGCCCTGAAACGTAAAGATATGAAGCAATCTCGGACAGTGATTTTTCATGTTTACAAAAATTATGATTTTTGGGTTTATAAAATGTACTTGCAATCTAAACGGAAAAAAAACAACCAGTGCATTACATTCTCATCAAGAAACAGCCGCTGGGGTGAAATAACTTGAAAAACAAACATCTATTATGTAGTTTGAAAGATATAAATAGTATACGAGCGTTGCATCGAAATTGTCTGCTATTTAATAAAACAAATGTTAGCTCTCAAAAAGTACGTTTATTAATACTTTTCAAAATAAGAGTCACGTAACATATTCACGCATTCGATTGACCTAATTATAAAATAAACGTGCAATCGCTTTTGGTATCAGGTTTTTTCTTCTTGTTCTTTTTCTTCTCTAATAGCCCTTCTTCGTCCCCCTTGGACATAGGCCCCCCCTTGTCTCTTTTATTCTGATCTGTCTTGAGTTATATGGTAACACCTAGTTCCGGATTTTTCTCGTATGTCGTCTATCCAGCGCCTTTTTGGTCTTCCGACGCCTCGTCTATGTAGTCTGGAGGCCTCCATATTATTGCATGTTTTGTCCATTTTTCGTCTACTTATGTAGAGAGAGAAAGTGCTACTTTGCCGTACGAATACAGCAAAAGTGTACCTTTCTAATTAATAAATTGTACGGCAAAGCAGCCCTTTAAATACTAGTGTACAATAGTCTTTTACATGATAGTGGGGGAACAAGTAATGGGAACTTGTAGTGCATGCGAATCCGCGCGTTCCCAAAATTCTTGTTCCCGCACGTATCATGTAAGACTATTCATGTAAGACTATTTTCGTACACTAGTATTTAAAGAGCTGCTTTGCCGTACAATTTATTCATTAGAAAGTTACACACAAAAGTGTACCTTTCTAATTAATAAATTTTGCAGCAAGTTCAGATGAAGAGGATAAATTTATTATTTGTATGCTAGTGTACGAAAAAATGTACGAAACTCGTATGAAAGTGGCTTTTCCATACTCGTCTCGAAATTCCGGACTCGGCCTAACGGCCTCTTCCGGAAACATCTCACTCGTACTGAAAAGCTCCACTTTCTATACTTGTTACGTAAATTACTAATGTCGGATAGGAAAACAGCCCGGAGCCTAGAGGCATACAAAATTGATAATTAACACTCACATTACCAACATTTAACTGAACGTAGCAATCCATTTCAAAGTAAAGATACCACGTAATATTAGCTCATTAAAACGAACGTAGAAATAAAGGATAAACGACGTACTTACTAATTACATAAAATTGAAAGTTCATTGAGCACCTTGTATGCAAGGGAGATTAGATTGAGCGGTTATACAATGTTGCAGTCATAAATAGTCGCATTCTTGTAGTTGTCAGACATGATGTCACTAAACTTGCAAACGATATTGTTGTATTATTTGTCATTTATTTATGGATATGACGATGATTATATAATCACGTCAACGGGCCGCATTCTGTGCCTGCTTCTCGTATCAGAGCATATGGATATGTGATTATAATATATTTCATAACGAAATCTTGCCTTAAGACCACCTATCTATCATTCTGTTTTATCTATTTTATTGCAACAGCAAATTGTTTTTACGGCGTTTTCAAGTTTCATGAGATTCGATTAAGTTGTGATGATTATGATAAATACGTTCACTCTGATGTTTTTCTCTGTAGAAGTGTGAAATTATCTTGTTTGAATGTTTGATCGTCGTTAATAATTATCACTAGTACTCATCACTACGCTACTGCTTAGAATAAATATTACAGTTTGCTGCGATAATTGTATTTATATAGTACACAACGGCAACCTACATTTTTAAGTGTGCTGATTGTATAGTAATGAAAAATGATCAAATCTGTCTTTAGTTGGTTCGTTTTACTAGTGTAAACAACTTTTTGAATCAATTTCTATTGTATAAATCAATTATCCAGATTTTTTGACAATGACACCAACACCAACAAGGTCACTAACATTCCGATCGGTTACATAATTTACATAACGCGATTTATCATCCTCCGACAAAAATTTCTTAATTTCCTCTGGGAGTACACTCATAAATCAGTACCAATAACTTCGTGTCTCATCAACAAACTCCTACACTTGACCGCGAACTGTTGGTCGATACTTGACTCATTTCCTATGGCTCCTACCTAGAAGTGACACCTTTGACTTTTACGGGGATCTAAATTTGATTTACTGATAGCGAGTGATCTTTAAAAATAACATTTCATTCACTCCGCAGCGAATAAAATCCTCGTCCGGAGGTAAACTAGAAGCAATCGTACATTTTATACCGAGAACGATATTTTTATCTGAAGTTTAATTATAGGGACCAAGTTTGTGTATACAGGGTGCTTATAAGTATGGTAATTAAATTTAAGGGTATTTGGGGTATCAAAACGGAACAACTTTGCATAATAAAAAGTATACGTCAAAAATTAATAATAATCCCGCCAAAGATTTAAATATTTAATTGCTTAAACTGCTTGATGGTCACTGGGATGAGTTGCTATGAATATATGTTGGCACAGGTGGTTGCGTTAAGAACGAATTTGGATAAAATGCAAAAGCAAAAAATAGTTGTTTGGGTATTTCACTCTTACTGATTTAGGTAGTGGTTTTCAAAAGTTTGCAACAGAGCCTAATGCGTTTTTCTTTCCCGTACCCGATCAAGTTTTAGTGCAATGTAAATACTTCTACTGCGGTCAGAATTTGATTATTCGTGTAAGTCGCCCTGTGTTCGTAACAAATCAAAGGATAATGACCAAAATCCAAGTCAAGTTGGCACGATAATTTTGACGAATCCATTGATAGTACAGCGTGCGTGGGTGGATCAGATCGACAAACTTAAAAATGTGTTGCCACCTTGCCGCTCTTTGAACTTGTGGAAAAAGAGCCAAGTCGAAAATACGACTAGATTTTTGACTTCCATTCTTCGCCCGTTTCTGAAAATATTAACAAAGAAAGTAAATTTACCACCGGTGACGTTTATTGCAAAAGTCAAATGGGTGAACCATGAAGAGACGTCATCGTGGTGGAAATTTTCAACGACCTCAGCGTGCCAAGGTTTTGATTGATTGCAGAACTGCAGCATTTATCAAAGCGTTTCTGGGTCATTTTATGGCTATCAAAACAGGAAAATTGTGTACGGAAGTGCCACGCGCCCCAATAGTCGGCATATTCCATTCGTTGAAGGAATTACGAGTAAATTTGAGCGATGATTGGCGAAATTTGTTAGTTGGCAGCGTGCCCCAGCCGTTGCTGGTATAAATACCATTGTGAATCATTTATTTCCCGGAAAACGTAAAATTTGCCCCCAATCACACATATCTGTTTCGCGAACGCTAATTGTTCCTGCAAGGTTTTCGCTTTCTCGCATTGTTGTTTGGGACAGAACAATGAGGGACTTTTTTTCTGGCCATCGCATTGGCGCTAATGAATCTTGTTCCGATGTAAACTATGCCGCAAACCAAACCGCATTTGTCGTTTCGTAATAACGTAACCTGACACACAGACTTTTCTCATTACTATGTGCAATGATGTCATGTGTTCGTCAAAGCGAACAAAAAAGATGAACATTATTGTAGTAGTAGTGGTAGTACATTATTTTGAATTTTTGCTGTAACACTGCTACATGTCTACTTGCTATAAAAATATAAGTAGGATTTTATTGGCACGATGCAGATGTTTGTCACAGTTCCACTTCTGCTTGATGGGAATGTTTACAAGCACTGGAATGAGCATCAGTGTTGGTTTGTTAACTACTAATTTCAGCAGTTGGAAGGATAGAGAACCGAGTATGTATTACCCCGGAAAAGTTTAGGCACGTTATGTTTCAAAATGTGAACAATGAAGAAATTACAAAACTTGTAATCAAACTGTTGCTATATGAAATTAGTAATTTATTTATTTCACTCGTAGCCTGTCTGTGCAGATGATGCTGTCCGCCAAACTGAGTTAATGTGATAACCTTTGTGGTTTTTTTGCGGCTTTTTCATTGTAATTTTGATGTCCTTTCTACTATTTCGCAATTATGACCTACAATTCGGGTCAACGAATTTTATATAAATTACTAAGATATTAAGTAGTATTATTTTAGTTCAGTCACGAACGTAGCGAATCTATTGAAGACTAGCTGACCCGGCAAACGTTGTTTTGGATTATGACATGATGGGGAAAACCTTTCAAACCCTTAAGTACAGAATCATAAAGGCATGACTGTAAATAGAAAGTCGTACAGTGTATAGAAAGACACACTTTCGATATTTTCCAATTTTTCGGCTTTTCCTTTAGATTTTTCCGAATTTTCTTTTTTGCTAAGCCACCTCGTGGTAAGACGAACAAAACAAAAAAAAATTATCCAAATCGGTCAAGTCGTTCTCGAGTTTTTGCGTTACTAACACGGTGATTGATTTTTATATATATAGATAGATAACGACTGCTGCTAAATTTCACTCTTGGTGTTTGGAAGAGGGAACGAAAGAGAAAAATACTTTTCATGTGATCGCTCTTCCAGTGGTAACATTTGTTAATTGTTAAATATAATTTTATTTGAAATTCTATAAATAATTGAAGTACATAGTAACACACACTAACTATTGACAAATTTGTGGATTTCGTCGCTTCTGGTGGAAAAAAAGCTTGGAAGCGGTTCATAAACATTTTATTAACAAAACGGCATAGAAAGAAAATTTTGTAAGCAAATTTGCTTAAGACAATTACCCTTTTTAGTCGATTGCGGTCTTTAGGACATCGCTACATTCTAAAATAGATATTAAATGTTTACAATTGCACATCAAAGCCCGAACACCAACTAAGGGGTGAAAATTTCATGCAATAGCGTTAAAATGCTTATCACACACGTTTTTACCTACAGCTTTATCGTTTGATTTATCAACCTTTATCAAAATTTGCCGATTTTTGGATTTCTGTGCTGTTACACGTTTTCATCTGCTTTGAGTGTTTTGCGGCGATTGGCCAGAGGTTCTGGTTTCATTGTGAATAACTCTGTCTGAAGTCTAATGATTTATCATTTCTAGTTGTATATCTGTTGTACCACATCGATTTTTTTTAAATAGCGCAGTAAGTCCCAATCATCCGACCTAGTCGGATTTACGAATCTGAGGTGTACGAATCATAACAAGTGATTTATTTAAGCTTATCAAATTTATTAGTTGTTCGTTAATTTAAGGAGTTGCAGCAGCATATACCAATTAGATGTAGCTAACAAACAATACTAGCATTACATACTTGTAATCACATTAATATAATCACTGATTTTGGTTAGTACATATACCCTTTTTTAATGACAATTTTCTTTTCAGGTGAGTTTCGAAAGCTTTCCATAACCGGTTGGCGCCTTGAAAAGCCCAAAGTAGTAAGTTTAAATCTAATTGGCAAAGCTTCACGTCTTTTCCGTTTCGTTTAAAACGAAACGTTACAAAACTGCTTTTAACTGTGCCCTCGAGGAAGTCCTGCAAATTTATACACCGCTTACAACAGTCAACACTTCGAGGTTCGAGAACAGTAAAACAGTTATTGCTGCAGCTTGAAATGATTTAATTTTGTGCTTTACTTAACCGCACGTGTGTAAACGTTTCCGCCATAAGGTCCAAAAATAGTAGATAGTTACGTAGCTCTATTAAACCCTGCTCGCTGTTAGATAAAAAGTGTATAAGCAAGCTTATTTGCTCCGCTGTAATAAGGGGAGAATTTATTTTCGAAATGCCACATGAAAACAAGCGCCCAGAGCATACATTGTGTACAAAATGTGAAGCAGTATATACATGTATGAAGCAAAACGTTCATTTCAGAATTATGTTTTGAAATGGAGATACAGCAAAAACGTTGTATCCAAACTGAACTATTGTCTGTATTAAAATATTTGATTTAAATAGATGCGCAAAATGCCCAAAATTAACTTCTAAAAGTGTACTTTAACCAAACCATGTTTCCACAAACATTTTCGTTTCTCACATCTACACTTATCCATTCCAAGGGTTTAACGACTCATACGTGTTTTTTGAGTGGTTTCTCTTGTGGACGATAAAATGGGCCGCAAAAATTCTGTATTTATAGCAGACTTCAAGTCCGCGTAACAAATATCTTTTGGCATGGCTCCTCTTGTACCATTGTCTTTTTCCTAGCAGATACGTCCAACATTAATACACCTCTTTCTTCACATCGCGTGCATTTTATCTCGTTCAGGTACATTGAGACTTGAAATTCGCAGTGCAAACACAATAAGTTGTAAGGTTAAATATACGTTACTTAATTAAGATGGTGGTCACTGATCAGATTAGCAACACGTAAAATAGCACTAAATCTACTCCGTGGATTTTATTGTACCGAAGAACATTTTTTAGTCGATAATTGCAATCCGAAATAGTAGATTTTGTATTTTTAGTGTCGTTCCACCTCAAATCCTTACAAAACGTCTGCAGGATACTTCTCTAGAGGTTGTTAATCAAACTAGTGTCACTGCAACATCCTCCGCTCTGTATTTAGTACTCGGAACTGAATCATAGTGCATAATTCAAGTCTGCTTGCGTTATATAACGCAGTATTTTATAACTAGAATGTCTTTGTGTGAAGCAAAATTACAACTCCAATACTTAACCTACCGCATCTGAATGGATGATAAAGTTTTATCAGTTTTTTACTGTGCCATAAGCATAAAATAAGCTCGTTACAGCTGTACTTGCACGCAAGTGCCAATAGCCATTTTAAAGATGACGGCCAAACGAATAAATTTCGAAATTAAATGATAGATGCATCATATTTTTCAAACCTCGTTCCTGAACTTCATACTCTTGAAAAAGGACGCCAGCAAATCAAAGGTTTGAAATAGTGAAATAAATGCACGGATAAATATCTGTCGGTAATAAAATTATATCTAAATATAGCCTTTGTCAAAATTATCATATTTAAGCAATTTTGTATCGGGATTGGGGACGATGGACTCTTTTCTCAAAGAAGTGTTACGCACTCCATACCAGAGTAATTAATTTAAACAGCTGGATTCTATACTAGAACATTTTAATTTCCACACTCTTAACAATTTTATGCAGATTTGAATTTATACCTATAGTACTCGTAATACAAAATTAACACAATAGTTAAAATAAGTTGTTACAATTAAGCACGTGTTCATAGAAATATCCTATTCCGATTGGTAACAGCAAAAACCGAATGGAAAAGCTATTTAGTTAGGTTATGCGCATGGAGCCTCGGTGGGGAAGCGGTTTCCTGCACTGCAGCCGAAGTCACGGTGAAACCCGGGACGTTCGGGTGAGAGTTCGACTTCCAGCCCGGGCGGTCCAGTTTCACTTGTGAGCTTAGGATAAGTGATGCTCGCACCCCCAGGGGAGAACGGTAGAACTTACAGAAAAAAGGTTGGGCACATGACGTAGTTAGCTGTAGTACATAACATTTGCTACGAGTGCGGATCGCGTCCTTTTTCCCCCTCTCGTAGGTGGCTTTCTGTTTGACTACCATTTGTATGTTTTCATTAGAAGTAACGTTGCTTACGAATCGTAGTTTCTAGCTCGCATGTGAACCCAAAAGTGTGTAATCTATGCAAATGCTGGCCCATTAACTCGAGTATGTAATAACTGATTCTATAATTTCGAAACCTGCTCGGTATGAAGCCGACTTACTTGAGGACTGAAGTAATTTTATCAACCATGAGTTCTAAAAATTAATATTTAAGAAAAGGAATTAGATATCAAGCTAATTAAGTAACAATAGAAGTAATGCCATATGTGAGACTCATTATATTTTATACATATGTAACTTTTGCCGTTTTACGTAAGTATTTCTTAGACGATTATGTATCTTAAAATACATATTTTTAAATTATAAACTATATAATTTTAATTTCTTGTAAAATAAGGATATCACATACATACACTGAGCTATAAACGAAAGCGGTTAGATGTATAAATTTAGTATTGAAATTAATTTTACATTTAATTATATTCGTAGGGCGGCTTATACCTGGGGTACGCTAAATCTCGTCATGCCTCAATTTCTTTGTCTCTTTGTTTCTCGTTTCTCTTACCGTCCGCCCTAGAAATTTCATTTATGTTTACCGTTTTTGGGGACTTGTTATCAGTTCCCACATTACTAAAATGTTGGTGCTAAAATATTATTTTTGGTGGAAAAAGAAAAATATTTGGAGACCAAATCAATATTTCATTGGTTCTCGGTTAAATACTACTCGTATCTCATATGGACACTGGCGGGTAACTTAAATTTTCGTCTTGATATGTCGTTATAATCGATTTTTACTGTATTTTGCACATATCTCAAATTTTTATCTTTGGCGAAAATGAAACCGAACAAATACAGGGTGAACATTGTAAAAGGGACAGAAATGTGCGGGCCGCACTTGTGAGGAAAGTTGCGTGCAAAGCTCGTAACAGATTTTTTTGTTAGAGACGCAATTTTAAAATTACTTATTCCTAGTCTATTCTGGCTAAACTAAAATTCCACCACTACGACGATTACTTAGATTAGGTATATTAGAATTCGTTGTCGCTTTGTCCAATTACAGTGAATCCGGTTATAACGAACACTGAAGGGAATGACAAGTCGTTATATCCGGTGGTATCTCGTTATAATAGTTTTTCTTTTTTTAAATATAATATACAAAAATATTTACATTGCACTATAAAATGGTACAAATCTAAATACATGCAAACAGTTATAAGTTAATATTACATATCATAAATCAAAGGTAATCGTAAAAAAACTAACGAAATCGACGTCTGCATATTTTATTAGAGGCTTACGAATAGGAATCAGATTTTTTTCTGTTGACCTTGCTTCAAGTAAGTATGTATATCTACATGATTCTCCATTTTTATTATTGCTGGAAATATTTTTTTCGTTAATACCTCCTGAGAGAATTTAAGAAAGCTCGTAATGCACCCACTTTTAAGTGGACATGAACATGTAAATGCAGCATAAATGGCCACGTAACTGTAATAAAGACGTATAATATGCGGGGAAACCCCGAATGATTCACGATGCTGCAAGTAGAAAGGGGCTAGTTATCCCCCACTCCTTTTAATTGATTCGCGGATTCGCGGTTTAATTCGCGGAATTATTCGCGGATTTCGCGGTTTTATTCGCGGATTGACCTAATTAATTTCGCGGTTTGATCTAATTAATTTCGCGGTTTGATCTAATTAATTTCGCGGTTTGATCTAATTAATTTTCACATGTGCTACTAAATTAATTACGCATTAGCTTCCGATTAAAATTACGCGTCGGACTTCGGCGGCCATCTTGGATTTCTGGCGGGAATATTTGAAATTTGAATTTTTTCCGATTTTTTTTCTAAGTTCCATTATTTGAATTTTAAACTTCCCGGGTGTCAGCCACAATTTTTTGAATTTAAATCTCCCGGGTGTCGGCCATCTTGGTTTTCTGGCGCGTATATTTGAATTTAAATTTTCAGATTTTCTTGGTTTTCTGCGCGCGCACCTCTAGCGTATTTTCAAATTTTCTAATTTAGCGCCCATTTTTGAATTTGATTACTCGCCTCGTTGACATCTGTCTCTCTCGCTGTTGTACTCTCTCGCTCGAATTTATTTAATTTAAAAAAAGCTGTTCGTCACGGCCACTGGTCGGAATTGAACCGACGACTTTTGTATTTGTAGGGCAGAGTCCTTACCCCAGAGCTACCAAAGCGCTCGAGGTTGTAAGGAATTAATCATAAAGTCACTCTCGCTTAGCAAGCATATTATAATACATTTTAAATGTTATTTTCGATTGAGGTTTAGTTGCCGGATCGTACCCTTTTGTAATATTATAGTTCTGTAATTTTTAAAAAATTAATTGGACGTAGTTGATGTTATACTAATAAAAGAAAATGTATTTAACAAAACAGCCACATTCCACTTGTTTACGAATCGTTTCCTGGAAAACATACTGCATCGTGTAACTGTATTCGCTAATTATTCAAAATGTTTTATTGTAGCCTTGTCTAATACAAGGGGAAAATAGCCCTTACGCCTTTGTACTTGTTTATAATTATACGTGTTTTATAAATTTTGACCGCTGTTGTTCTAAAAGCCTGTCAGGACATGTAACCGCATCTCGTCATCTGACGTCATG
The DNA here is from genome assembly GCA_940337035.1 of Agriotes lineatus. Taxonomy (NCBI): domain Eukaryota; kingdom Metazoa; phylum Arthropoda; class Insecta; order Coleoptera; family Elateridae; genus Agriotes; species Agriotes lineatus. The sequence continues at coordinate 42,602 of CALNHX010006727.1, forward strand.
ACAACGGTTGAAACAAAGAAACAGATTCTAGGAATCCACTTGAATGCGAATCTATTTAAAACAATAACGAAAGTTGACCGCTCCAGTCCGTTGGCCACTTTCACTTTTGTGGTGCATTATGGGTGGATTGCATCTACACCGAGGCGTTTCGGTAGCGATCGGTCACAATTATATATATCAGCAATAACATGAACAAGAAGATATACGTATTGCTTGAGTAAGAAAGAGATAAACATATAATCCGTTCACGACCTTTTTGGGACAGAGTTGGCTATTATTTTTTCTTTTCATGTTGGACTAACTGATTCGGTGATGTAGCGAGAAATAATTACTTTTATTTTATATAGCGAAATCATAATTACGCGACGGCTATTTTTAAATTTTAGCGCTAATATATGAGTGACAACAAATATTTGTCCGTTATTTTAATTTTAAAAAAAGCTTCCTGCGATGTCCCATGGCTGGAGTCGAACCAGCGATCACAGCAAAAAAATTCCATTAAACGATGCTAGTTGCAGTTTAAAAAGGACAGACCAGATCTAAAAGAACACGAGTTGATGTCGAGACTAGAGAGAGATCCGGCAACAATGTACCTATTCAGAAAATATAACCTTAAACTGAAAACAACCTAACCTAGCAGAAAAACTGTCAGTTTGCATTAGGGAGTTTAGTTGCCGCAGAGGTACTGCCAACAAAATTACTAGATGGTCATAGCCTCACCTGACCCAAAAATATCGTGAACGGCTGCTAGTAGCAAGTATTGGAGAAGGCTTGACTAATTAAAAATATAAGTCAAAGCATTTTTTTCTTGAAAAAAATTTACGAAAAGACGTAAGTGTTGGCGACAAATTAAAATAAATTTGAATAAAAGCACGCAAAATTACGAAAATACGTAGAAAATTTATAAAAATCGGCATCTTGTCACATTAAATTCTGCAAAAACGACAAAAAACAATATTTTTATACAACTTTCATCGAAAAAATAGTAAAATTTTACGAAAATACGTCTGTGTTGACGACAAATGAAAATAAATTTGAATAAAAACACGCAAAAATTACGAAAAGACGTATGTGTTGGCGACAAATTAAAATAAATTTGAATAAAAACGCACAATTTCGTTGAAAATCTTTACAAAGCGACTTTATAGTACCGAAAAATGATGTAAAAAAGTTTTAAGAGTTATTTCTAAGCATAATTTTGCAAACGTTTAACAAATAAACCGTAATTTTTTAAAGTACATCACACAATTATGAAATCGTAGTTCAATTTATATGAATTTTCGATACTTTGTATGTGAAAAATAGCTTCAATTACTAATATTTGAATAAAAACATGCAATTTCCAAAGCATTTCGTTCAAAATTTTAGAAATTTATAAAAATCGGCATCTTGTCACATTAAATTCTGTAAAAACGACAAAAAACAATATTTTTTTCACAACTTTCATTAAAAAATAGTAAAATTTTACGAAAATACGTCTGTGTTGACGACAAATGAAAATAAATTTGAATAGAAACACGCAAAAATTACGAAAAGACGTATGTGTTGACCCCCAAAGTAACAAAAATTTGAATAAAATCACGCAATCATACAGCATCTCACATAAATTTTCGCAAATATCGACATCATGTCACATAAATTATACAAAAACTGTCATCACGTCACTTGAAATTATACAAAATACGATATTTTTATTCAAAACACGATGAAAATTGAACAAAAATCACGCAACCACACATCATATCACATAAATTTACACAAAAATCGACATCATGTCACATAAATTATACAAAAACTGACATCATATCACTTGAAATTATACAAAAAACGATATTTTATTCAACACACGATGAAAATTGAACAAAAATCACGCAATTACAAGCCATCCCACATAAATTTTCACAAAAATCGACAACATGTTACATAAACTATGCATAATTTTGCAAATGTTTTACACTTTTTATAAAATGCATCGCTCAAAATTAAAAGAAATAGCAATTTCGTTGAAAAATTTGCAAATGTTTTACATTTTTTATAAAATGTATCGCACAAAATTAAAAGAAATCACAATTTTCTAAATTATATCACGCCATTATGAAATCGTAGATTGATTTTTTGAAATTTTACACTTTGTAACTGTAAAATAACTGCAAATACTAATATTTTAGCTTTAGACTTTGTAATTATTGCAGATTCGAGAAAAAAAACAAAGCAGAGTAGAAATAAAAAACACAAACACTTTGTAATAAACAAATATATTGTTCTTATTTCGTATAATACTTAATAATATAAATATAAATGTACAGCAGAATGTCTTATTTCTAAAAATTCGCTAGCAATTTACAAAACTGTAGTTTGAGGTGCACGACATTTCAAATTAAAAAGACTGCAAGTAATAAAATCAGAATTTCATTGTGTAATTTTAAAGTTTAAGATGCACCCAATCTAGAATTCCCTTCGTTTTTGGTGTTGATGACATCTGCCTTAGAGGCGTTTTTCTAACGGCCCTTTTTTGGAGGCGTTTCCTTATCGGCGTTCTTCTGACTGAACCTTTTTGATGTGGACTTGGATGAGTAGCTGGTGTTTTTAATTTATATTCTAAATCGGACTCGCAGTTATCAGTTTCCATTTCGGTTTTTCCTGTAGTCCAGTCGAGGTTGGCTTCTTTTGCTGTTTAGGTTTAGCTAGCAGCACATTAGCAACGTTAAGGTCTTTGATGTAATCAGCAGACTGTAGGCGTCCGGGTGGATTAATAGTTTTTCGAGGCCGCAGAGTGTCGTGAAATAAATCGACTATGTTAGACGCCGGTAAAATTTCACCCTTTATAGTAACGGTGCCCTTGTGATCCCAGCTCACATCGCTTGAGGTACTCAAAATGCGTAGGAAAACTTCAGCTTTTTTCTTAAAAGTTTTGGGAAGTGTAGATAAAATAACGGCATTTGATAGGCTGTCACTGGTTGTTTCAATAGGTATTTTGATTGGCTGCCGCGCCTGGTTTGTGAAATGAAGGAATCGTTGTAACACTTGATTGTACTGGATCCATTTATCGTGATCAGTTAATTTGGACTTTAACACTTTTTGCATTTCGTCATCAAGCTGTGATAATATATTTTTCTCCGCATCATCGCCAGACTTAAGACGTTGGACAAATTCCGGCGATACAATCAACATCTTCCGCTCTTTGTCCATTTTAGTCGAAAAGGAGCTCAGTCGTTTGTTCTGGTAGAGCCGTCGTGAATCAACTAGCTTAAAATCAAGACTTTCATAATAAATATATAAAAAAAAAATATGACAGGTACGGGAATCGAACCCGTATTCTCTCTAGAGATCAGAGCTTGAATCTGACGCCTTAACCATTCGGCCAACCTGCCTCCCTATATAAACGACCACTCTCTGCATAATTAAGAAAACATATAGTTTAAAAAGCCTTCTGCATGCAATTTCATACAATATTTCATATAAATTAAGCCATGTACAAATTTCTTATCAGGTTTTGATATATATTTTATCGAAAAACTTGACCCTCAGCTGCCGTTTTATTATTTGTCGTGATGCGTCATCGCTGAATTTTACAAGTGCCATCCTGTCTGCGATGTGACGCACGCAATGTTTCCATACCTTTTTATTTTAAAATTCTATAAAATCAGAGGTCCAAACTACTGCCTCATCAGGTAACAGAGTACAATGGTTTAAAACGTGTTAGTGCGGCAGCAGTCGGGCCTCTGGTTTTATAGAATTTTAAAATAAAAAGGGATGGAGACATTGCGTGCGTCACACAGCAGACAGGTTGGCTCTTGTAAAATTCAGCGATGACGCATCACGACAAATAATAAAACGGCAGCTGAGGGTCAAGTCTTTCGATAAAATATATATCAAAACCTGATAAGAAATTTGTACATGGCTTAATTTATATGAAATATTGTATGAAATTGCATGCAGAAGGCTTTTTAAACTATATGTTTTCTTAATTATGCAGAGAGTGGTCGTTTATATAGGGAGGCAGGTTGGCCGAATGGTTAAGGCGTCAGATTCAAGCTCTGATCTCTAGAGAGAATACGGGTTCGATTCCCGTACCTGTCATATTTTTTTTTTATATATTTATTATGAAAGTCTTGATTTTAAGCTAGTTGATTCACGACGGCTCTACCAGAACAAACGACTGAGCTCCTTTTCGACTAAAATGGACAAAGAGCGGAAGATGTTGATTGTATCGCCGGAATTTGTCCAACGTCTTAAGTCTGGCGATGATGCGGAGAAAAATATATTATCACAGCTTGATGACGAAATGCAAAAAGTTTTAAAGTCCAAATTAACTGATCACGATAAATGGATCCAGTACAATCAAGTGTTACAACGATTCCTTCATTTCACAAACCAGGCGCGGCAGCCAATCAAAATACCTATTGAAACAACCAGTGACAGCCTATCAAATGCCGTTATTTTATCTACACTTCCCAAAACTTTTAAGAAAAAAGCTGAAGTTTTCCTACGCATTTTGAGTACCTCAAGCGATGTGAGCTGGGATCACAAGGGCACCGTTACTATAAAGGGTGAAATTTTACCGGCGTCTAACATAGTCGATTTATTTCACGACATTCTGCGGCCTCGAAAAACTATTAATCCACCCGGACGCCTACAGTTTGCTGATTACATCAAAGACCTTAACGTTGCTAATGTGCTGCTAGCTAAACCTAAACAGCAAAAGAAGCCAACCTCGACTGGACTACAGGAAAAACCGAAATGGAAACTGATAACTGCGAGTCCGATTTAGAATATAAATTAAAAACACCAGCTACTCATCCAAGTCCACATCAAAAAGGTTCAGTCAGAAGAACGCCGATAAGGAAACGCCTCCAAAAAAGGGCCGTTAGAAAAACGCCTCTAAGGCAGATGTCATCAACACCAAAAACGAAGGGAATTCTAGATTGGGTGCATCTTAAACTTTAAAATTACACAATGAAATTCTGATTTTATTACTTGCAGTCTTTTTAATTTGAAATGTCGTGCACCTCAAACTACAGTTTTGTAAATTGCTAGCGAATTTTTAGAAATAAGACATTCTGCTGTACATTTATATTTATATTATTAAGTATTATACGAAATAAGAACAATATATTTGTTTATTACAAAGTGTTTGTGTTTTTTATTTCTACTCTGCTTTGTTTTTTTCTCGAATCTGCAATAATTACAAAGTCTAAAGCTAAAATATTAGTATTTGCAGTTATTTTACAGTTACAAAGTGTAAAATTTCAAAAAATCAATCTACGATTTCATAATGGCGTGATATAATTTAGAAAATTGTGATTTCTTTTAATTTTGTGCGATACATTTTATAAAAAGTGTAAAACATTTGCAAATTTTTCAACGAAATTGCTATTTCTTTTAATTTTGAGCGATGCATTTTATAAAAAGTGTAAAACATTTGCAAAATTATGCATAGTTTATGTAACATGATGTCGATTTTTGTGAAAATCAATCTACGATTTCATAATGGCGTGATATAATTTAAAAAATTGTGATTTCTTTTAATTTTGGGCGATACATTTTATAGAAAAGTGTAAAACATTTGCAAATTTTTCAACGAAATTGCTATTTATTTTAATTTTGAGCGATGCATTTTATAAAAAGTGTAAAACATTTGCAAAATTATGCATAGTTTATGTAACATGTTGTCGATTTTTGTGAAAATTTATGTGGGATGGCTTGTAATTGCGTGATTTTTGTTCAATTTTCATCGTGTGTTGAATAAAATATCGTTTTTTGTATAATTTCAAGTGATATGATGTCAGTTTTTGTATAATTTATGTGACATGATGTCGATTTTTGTGTAAATTTATGTGATATGATGTGTGGTTGCGTGATTTTTGTTCAATTTTCATCGTGTTTTGAATAAAAATATCGTATTTTGTATAATTTCAAGTGACGTGATGACAGTTTTTGTATAATTTATGTGACATGATGTCGATATTTGCGAAAATTTATGTGAGATGCTGTATGATTGCGTGATTTTATTCAAATTTTTGTTACTTTGGGGGTCAACACATACGTCTTTTCGTAATTTTTGCGTGTTTCTATTCAAATTTATTTTCATTTGTCGTCAACACAGACGTATTTTCGTAAAATTTTACTATTTTTTAATGAAAGTTGTGAAAAAAATATTGTTTTTTGTCGTTTTTACAGAATTTAATGTGACAAGATGCCGATTTTTATAAATTTCTAAAATTTTGAACGAAATGCTTTGGAAATTGCATGTTTTTATTCAAATATTAGTAATTGAAGCTATTTTTCACATACAAAGTATCGAAAATTCATATAAATTGAACTACGATTTCATAATTGTGTGATGTACTTTAAAAAATTACGGTTTATTTGTTAAACGTTTGCAAAATTATGCTTAGAAATAACTCTTAAAACTTTTTTACATCATTTTTCGGTACTATAAAGTCGCTTTGTAAAGATTTTCAACGAAATTGTGCGTTTTTATTCAAATTTATTTTAATTTGTCGCCAACACATACGTCTTTTCGTAATTTTTGCGTGTTTTTATTCAAATTTATTTTCATTTGTCGTCAACACAGACGTATTTTCGTAAAATTTTACTATTTTTTCGATGAAAGTTGTATAAAAATATTGTTTTTTGTCGTTTTTGCAGAATTTAATGTGACAAGATGCCGATTTTTATAAATTTTCTACGTATTTTCGTAATTTTGCGTGCTTTTATTCAAATTTATTTTAATTTGTCGCCAACACTTACGTCTTTTCGTAAATTTTTTTCAAGAAAAAAATGGTTTGACTTATATTTTTAATTAGTCAAGCCTTCTCCAATACTTGCTACTAGCAGCCGTTCACGATCTTTTTGGGTCAGGTGAGGCTATGACCATCTAGTAATTTTGTTGGCAGTACCTCTGCGGCAACTAAACTCCCTAATGCAAACTGACAGTTTTTCTGCTAGGTTAGGTTGTTTTCAGTTTAAGGTTATATTTTCTGAATAGGTACATTGTTGCCGGATCTCTCTCTAGTCTCGACATCAACTCGTGTTCTTTTAGATCTGGTCTGTCCTTTTTAAACTGCAACTAGCATCGTTTAATGGAATTTTTTTGCTGTGATCGCTGGTTCGACTCCAGCCATGGGACATCGCAGGAAGCTTTTTTTAAAATTAAAATAACGGACAAATATTTGTTAAGTCACTCATATATTAGCGCTAAAATTTAAAAATAGCCGTCGCGTAATTATGATTTCGCTATATAAAATAAAAGTAATTATTTCTCGCTACATCACCGAATCAGTTAGTCCAACATGAAAAGAAAAAATAATAGCCAACTCTGTCCCAAAAAGGTCGTGAACGGATTATATGTTTATCTCTTTCTTACTCAAGCAATACGTATATCTTCTTGTTCATGTTATTGCTGATATATATAATTGTGACCGATCGCTACCGAAACGCCTCGGTGTAGATGCAATCCACCCATAATGCACCACAAAAGTGAAAGTGGCCAACGGACTGGAGCGGTCAACTTTCGTTATTGTTTTAAATAGATTCGCATTCAAGTGGATTCCTAGAATCTGTTTCTTTGTTTCAACCGTTGTCATGACGTCAGATGACGAGATGCGGTTACATGTCCTGACAGGCTTTTAGAACAACAGCGGTCAAAATTTATAAAACACGTATAATTATAAACAAGTACAAAGGCGTAAGGGCTATTTTCCCCTTGTATTAGACAAGGCTACAATAAAACATTTTGAATAATTAGCGAATACAGTTACACGATGCAGTATGTTTTCCAGGAAACGATTCGTAAACAAGTGGAATGTGGCTGTTTTGTTAAATACATTTTCTTTTATTAGTATAACATCAACTACGTCCAATTAATTTTTTAAAAATTACAGAACTATAATATTACAAAAGGGTACGATCCGGCAACTAAACCTCAATCGAAAATAACATTTAAAATGTATTATAATATGCTTGCTAAGCGAGAGTGACTTTATGATTAATTCCTTACAACCTCGAGCGCTTTGGTAGCTCTGGGGTAAGGACTCTGCCCTACAAATACAAAAGTCGTCGGTTCAATTCCGACCAGTGGCCGTGACGAACAGCTTTTTTTAAATTAAATAAATTCGAGCGAGAGAGTACAACAGCGAGAGAGACAGATGTCAACGAGGCGAGTAATCAAATTCAAAAATGGGCGCTAAATTAGAAAATTTGAAAATACGCTAGAGGTGCGCGCGCAGAAAACCAAGAAAATCTGAAAATTTAAATTCAAATATACGCGCCAGAAAACCAAGATGGCCGACACCCGGGAGATTTAAATTCAAAAAATTGTGGCTGACACCCGGGAAGTTTAAAATTCAAATAATGGAACTTAGAAAAAAAATCGGAAAAAATTCAAATTTCAAATATTCCCGCCAGAAATCCAAGATGGCCGCCGAAGTCCGACGCGTAATTTTAATCGGAAGCTAATGCGTAATTAATTTAGTAGCACATGTGAAAATTAATTAGATCAAACCGCGAAATTAATTAGATCAAACCGCGAAATTAATTAGATCAAACCGCGAAATTAATTAGGTCAATCCGCGAATAAAACCGCGAAATCCGCGAATAATTCCGCGAATTAAACCGCGAATCCGCGAATCAATGAAAAGGAGTGGGGGATAACTAGCCCCTTTCTACTGCTGCAGTAGTAATTTATCTCGATCAAACAGGATTTAGTTCAAAAATAGAGGTATTAAGAGAATTCTGGCTATATGAGGTCTCGTAGGAAACGATTAAAATTAAACAGGAGTTAATGGCAAACCAATCAAGAGTGCATATATAATTGGTGGGTGTTATAAGCAGAAGTCGTTGTAACTGGTACGAGTCTTAACTGTGCATATTTCTCGAAGTTCCAACCAATTCAGTTTCGTATATTACGCAAAAACGTATGATGCGCTGTGGTGAGAAGTAATGAATCTCCTTGCACATGGGTTTTTCAAAAACTCGTTTGTCAAAAATAGACATGTATAGAATATTTGTATAAACCCATTTCAAAATAAATACAAGTTTTGTACATCGGTTTATGAAAATCGAAAAGATTACAACTCTTTGGAAACTATATATATATATTAAATAGATCTTAATTAAAAAATGCTCAGGACATCAAGAGAAAGCTTGCATTTGATTAGCTCATGGATTATCTAGCTAGAGTCTGGACGTTACTATAACGTCTAACGACTTTCCGATTTTCAAAGGTTATATCGTAGATTATCTGTATAAAGTGTAAGATAATAGAAGGCTTAACCAACTTTAATTTTAATAATGATTGGCAGGTGTGACAGCCGATAGAGGAATTTAAATCGCCTTCCAATGACTCAGGCTCGGATTGATATTCTTACGTGGAATCAGGGACTCTTCTTAGTACTTAAAATATCGGGTCCCGATTATTTATTATGTTTCGAAATTATTTCTCACGTGGGCGTACCAAGTCGTAGGAGAAGATCCACATGTCCCCCCGTGCCTCGTTCGTCTTGTCACTGCAACGGTTTAGATGACAGTAAACTGTCCTAATGATGTCGGTTCGAGATTTTCGTGTCACCTTTTTATAAAGAATGCGTCAATTAGTATCGGGCGATGCAACCGTCGAGTTCGACGACATTTTATGTTTTTACAGTTTGGGGCTTAGCTAACTAATTGTTCGTTAGGATGAGTTGGTTAATGGGCTATAAAGTACCTAGTGTAAGAAGTGTGCAACCGTCGTTTTTAATGATAATACTTTGCCATTGGTGGTCGCTTTTTATGATTTGAAATTAATTGTGGAATTTATTGATATCTGCTAATTTTTGTAACAATTTATTTCAACAATTACAACTGAACTTTTCTGTAAGATTTCCTTTTTAAATGGAGTAAATGTGTGGCTTCGTATGTTTCATAACATGAACTTGCAAAAATGTGCCATGGCACAACCAAAAGGTATTTTCAGATCAAACGCCGCTGATATGTTCAGACGAAAAACAACTTCATTTCTGAGCAATTAGCTGTCCATTCAGAAATTAGTGACGTTTTCGCGGACTCGCTAGCGTATAATGTTTTCTTTTCTCCCCGATTTTTAAGAGTTCGAATAAATCTAGCTTACAGTGTCCAAACATAAATCTCCCAGTGGAGGAGAAGTCCGCCGAAAAACAAGATGAGCCATAATGACTTCTTTTAATTTTAGTCTTGTAAGTTTGCCAAAAGAGATACGCATACCTTTGCGTCTGAAAATTACTCACCTGAGGAAGCGCTCGAATAAAAGCGTCCCGAAAGACTAATGAAATTCTGCTAAAGTTACATGTTTGTGTCCATGCCATAGCCGGGCCTCTTGGACGCCATAACTCTGAAGCGGTGTGGACTCGTGTGCAAACGAAACATAAATACTTCCATCTGTTTTCATTTAGTCGGTTTTTCTCCAGATTCCGATTCATAACGCACCAGTTTGTAATTGCGAATTGCAATTGCGCCATGCTAACGCTTCGTTACCATTATGACTCATTGAATCTTGCAACGAGTTCGCCATGTCGATGGAATTTAGCCCACCCCATTTTAGTGTTTTTCAACATGATCTTCCAATGCCAAATAAAGGGAAAAACAGAGGTGGTAGGAGAAGTGTTTTGAATAGTCGTGGTAAGAATGGTGACGCAGTGGTTAAGAGCGCCATATTCAGGAAATTTTGAGTTCGAATCTTGGCGGTTAAAATGATTTTTTTTAATCTATCCATAGACTACGGTCAATATCTGACCCCGTGAAGCTATTAATCTGCGGAATTGCCAACGAAAGGCAACTGGAAACCATCAACAGGTGAAATGTATAAGGTGTACAGACGTGTTTAAAAATCTGTTGGTACAGCGATAGTTGTAAGTTTATTGGTGGTGGTGGTGTTATTATTCCACAAAGGCTTACACTGTATTATTAACTAAGGTAGGCCTAGATGTATACTTTCAAAATATTTGTATATAGTACAACACTTTTTTGAACCTTGTGTAATTAATGTATATTTACAAAGTACAAATGATGTACAACACTTTAATGAACACGACTGTACGTCGCTCGCTATACACGATTTAAAATGTCGCTTTGATCAGCACGCCAATGTCAGAAATCAGATACGGTAACACTCCGACAGAAGCTATTATGCATATTGGTTTTCAAAATCAGGTTAAATCTAAGTTAAACGATGTACAACATCTGGAAGTAAAATGCAAATGTTGTTTAATAAGGAAGTTCAGTAAGTAGGTGTAATTCCCCTTACTGTTTATTGTTGCTACAAAAGCATTCACGCAATTGTCCTTTACCTTTATATGGGAGTCATTAAACAAGTGCAGTTATCCATTGCAGAAGCAGAAACGGGAATAACTTAAAATTGAACACTAATTTAATTCACATTCTGTACATGAAATAAACATTTCTTTCAACCGGTCACCCCAAGAAGTTGACTTTCCCAGTAGCAAAGAAGGTGTGTGAATTTCTGTATCTGATTTGAAATGTCAGAATTAGACGAGTGAATAATTAATGCGTATTCTAACAGGTTCATGATACTTGCAAATTGTGGGAACATTTTATACTAATAAAAACAAATACGACGATGTAGTGGAACTACAAGCTGCTATGCACGTATATTTTCGATAAAATATGTTCACACACGCAATGATGCAATCGAACCTTATTGTTTATTCTTATTTAGATAAGCGACTGTCTGTCACGCATTAGGCTATTTAAAAACCAGTGAGGTTAAATATGACTACATTCGTCTTTTGGAATATTGGTTTCATACTGAGATAAAATAAATTTAAATGTGACAATAGGGAATAAATTAAAGTGCTATTAAATCATTGCCCATTTTTACTTAATTCAGGAATTTTTTAACATGTGCAATCCGTTTGGAAACGTGAAATCATCAATGCTATTTTTATGGTGTTGTTCTCTAGAATTATCAGATCCAAGGCGACAACCGTAACGCAAATCCACAACAAAGGCGTATGATTTAGGATGCGCATTCGTCTACCTTTTAATAGTCTATCTCAAAATTTTATGTTTCCTTTTGTAAACAACGCCTTAGCAGCACTGCACATCGCATCCGACTGTCACACCTTATTTGGTTATAAAGAGACTAGTGGTTGCTCGTTGCGAAAATGTCAAGTTAATTTTATATTCTGATGATATACACGAAGGTCTTTGCGGATGTTTTTCAAATATGCACGTGCTGCATGCACCGTTTCAGTTTAATTAAAGTATTAAACGAAATTGTGTTTTAACACGTCCTCGGCCTCATCGATGGCAATTATTATTTCAACAAACCGTATTTATCGAAAATATATTGCCTTTTTTAATATTATTCTGGCACATTATTAAAAATAATTATCGCCGTTCATGTTTACCTTATCCGCCCACTTCGCTAATTATAGACCGTATCAGAGCTAAATATTTTGCTGGTTTTTCTAACGTCATTGTTGGTGTAATCTCTGTGCTTATTATCCAAACATCATCATCGTTTAGTGTAGGTAGTCGTTGATTTTCGCTTGTGAGGAAATTAAAAATGTGTGCTTGAACACTGACTACCGTTTTATAACTTGCGACACCTCTTAGGGCATTTTTAATTATTTTTTATCGCAACTACAGAAGGAGAAAATCAGCTTCATACTCATTTTAAAAATAGAGGTTTTGCAATTTTTATTTTGAAGATACGAGAGGATTAAGTTCAAATAGCTACGATGATAGCCAACGTTCGTGGAGGACATTGCACGTAAAGAAGAAGAGAGAATTAACGTGATTATTTATATCAAAGTTTGCTGAGAACTATACAGCTGTTACGTACTTAATTTTTGTTCACTCCCGCTCTAACTTGCTAGATTATAAGTATCTGAACTACTGTAATTCTGAAACTAGAAAAGTTATTGCAATGAATTTTTCACAAAGTGAAATATGAAATTATATGTTAATTTTGAGTTACAGCTGTATTAATATGAAATTTGGAATGAAATACAAGTCCAAATAAGTCTTGTATTTCCTTAGAAGAGAATGCTCAGCTAATTTTTTAATTTAAAATACAAAGCTAATCGTATGAATATTGATTAGTTGAGTCAAAAAACAAATTTTAATATATTATTGGAATTAGAAACAACATTAACGTTTCGCTAATGTACATATTTAGCTTCTTCAGAAAACACATTAAAAGTTTTTGACATAATTACAATTAAAAAAGAACATGGCACTTGTTATTAATCTTTTTGTTTTTTCTCATTCTTGAAAATGCATATTATAAATTGGTGGTAAAATATTTAATGTAAGAGTAAGGCTTCATTGAGTTTCACCAGTTGGTTGGACAAAGATTCTTTTTATATACAGCATATTTCTATTGATTAGTAATTTCCTTTGGGTTCTTCAATTATATTTGGTATATTTTGGATTTTCTTAATAATTGGTCGTTTTAATACATACCTAATCTCCTTTCAACTGCGTCTAGTTTTTCCTCTTTTTTTTTCTTTATTCGGGGGATAAGTAGTCACTTTCAATGCAACCAATGGTTATAGAGTAATTATTATTGTTGTTGTGTTATTGATTATTTAATTTATTTGTTAGTTTCGTTAATTTGTCTGGAAATGTTTTGTATTTCTTTTTTTTTGTCTAGTTAGAATTAAATTCAATGTTGGAGTTGTTAATGAGGTACAAATGTTTTATAATTCAAAATATTTTATTACGTTTAGATTTGGTAAAGTTGGTTTGGCCATCTTGGTTCTTTGTGGCGTTTTCGCTGCAGACATTTTTATGAAATATTGTCTTTTTCTTTTGTGGGATCTCCAGGGAGAGTTGTTAAATTGATGGGTTTGGAGATTTATTATAATTTGTTGCAAGGCGTTTAAAGCTAGCAGCGATCAAACTAGCCATTATGCTATTGTAACATTGTAACATTTCAAATGAAATTATTATGGATGGTACTAGGTATGGGAATGCAAGAGATGTTCAATATTTTATTGGTTAAAGCTTCTGACTTCCTACTATTTGAAAATGGCAAAATGTATTTGTTTGTTTTTTAAAGCCAAGTTTTCGAAATGATCTAAATCATTAATTTTCCCCTGTGATAAATCAGTGGCGACTCGCTATCAAGAGCCAATGAGCCATGGGCGATACCATAATAAACCAACTATTCAAGTTTTTTTAAATTCTGAAATAAGCATTTGCGAAACTACTTTTCATCACTATTCCCATTTTAAAGCTTAAAACAAAGCACGAGTAATTTTTTATTTTATGAATATAAACTTATTGGGCCAATCGAAGTGGACCATTGCTCGAGATAAACTAAACTCTTAAACAGTGAAGAAGCAATTTTTTGCCAAATTATTCAGTTAAACTAAAAATGAAAGATAGATATTCGATTCAGTATATGTATAATCTTTTATTAGCCTATAAAATTTGGTAATTTTTTCCAGTGATGCTAACCTTTGCCAGTCCATATGCGAATACGTATTTAGATCTCGGGATGTCGGAATCTATCTTTGTATATGAGGGGGTGGAAAGTGCATTTTACATTCGATTGGCCCTACTATCAAAATTATCCACCAGCCGCCATTGATATAAATACAATAATAGTTTTCCGCTTACAGTCATTAGCGCTAATTTTAAAGATTGATTATTTATAGTAAATTCAAAAAGAATTTTAATGATACCCATTGTTCAAGTATCGCCAAATTATCCAGTGCTAATCAAATTACCTCCATTTTCCATAGTACCTGAATCATCTTAAGCAAATAAATATAAATCCATTCGTTATAGTTACGTAGATGACTTCGATTAAGATTCTGTTATGTTGATAAGATACATAACACTATAAAGTATTATATAATATATTTTTTCGCCAATCGCACTAGAACTGTCACATTATTGACAAAATTTTGTTGAGCAAAGTCAAACATTCCATTACATCAGCCGTTGCTACGTAATTTACAATACAACTGTACAGGAGTAATATTCCCGGCCTGGGCAGGGCATATTCGAGTACTATTTCCTAATTTTTTCAATTACTCGTATCGATTGGCGGAAAAATAGTATGTGTATCTTGGACAAAAAGCAACATTCCCAGACTTCTGTGTTGTTGGGCATTCGCCTCGCCCAACAATATTCACAGTGGTCTGGGAATGTTACGCTTTTCGTCCTAGATACACAATGTACTATTTTCTACTCCTGTAACTAAAATGGTATTTAACATACTAACATACACGTCGCTAAGTGACCTTTTAATCTTGCCTTCATAACCTGTGACTAAAGAGTCTCTTAGTCACGAGCTGAAGTTGGCAATGACGTTTTAGTCATGGGGTGAAGTTAGGTTCAAACAGTATTTGCTTTATTAGCCACAGCTAAAACTAAAATCAAATTAGTTTTCAACTTTCAACAGTCAACTTTGACGTTTGTGAAGTATAATTTAACCTAACATAATATTCAAAATCTTAATGAAATGATGTTATATGGTCTAAATTTGTGGTCGTAGAAAAAGTATAGTAATTATATACACTGGTCTAGACACTCCTTTATTAAACACTCGCTGCGCTACGCTCCGCTCGTGCCTAAAAGAACTCGTGACTAAGTGACGTTTATAAAATTTGTTTCATAATATACTATAGTGCAGAATGGAAATGTTGACAAACAAAAGTGACAACCTGAAACCTTTTTGTGGCGCAATATATAAAAATAACTTGTGCTTGTGCCACATCGGAAATTCAAAACGGGACAGCATAGTGCACTACATCAAGTTTACACTTTTATGTGGCTTGGAATAAATCAAATTCCTGCTTGGTCTTAACTTGGTTTGGTATATATCATAAATACTTCGCTCTTTATTTATAGTTATTGCACGATTAAATGTAGGTTAAGTGAGCGTTTAGCACACTTGAATAAACTCTGCAAAATTATTGCAGTTATGTACAGCGTAACGTATTGCGACTTTAAAGTGAAGTTATCCCTTTTTAATGTTCACATTTAATAACAGCAATTGCTTCAAATAGAACAAAAATTCAATTACAGACCTATTAGATCGGGGCAGTTCGCGCAGGCCGCTTATCATATGAAACGCATAAATTAGAAATTGCTGATTTTACCGTAACAAGTAAACACTATAACGTCGAACATGTGAGTAATACTAATAACATGTTGAATTTAAAAGTACAAAATTCAATTAATTCTAAATTACACACCGCCGCCTTGCGGCACATGTAAGCATTTAAAAACATATGCATCTTAATATTTTTAATGTGAGTAGGTGAGTTGGAAATTCTAGCGTACGGTAGTTCTGCGAGAAAAGGCATAAATGCAAGTGGGTCATGATATTGCACAACGCTAGTGATTGTCCATTGTGCGACTTCGGACTTCCAGCAGAACAACTTTTGATCTCGCCGCAGCATGCTAGATTTACCTTTTACAATGCAGTATTGAACTTCTAAATGCTGCCGAGGCACTCAAGAAGCGCCGTTGCCCTAGAAAGTTTCACGACTTTTTGCAGTTCGTTATTAAATTCCGTTGCTATATCTTCTTTCGTTTTGTATTGCAATCAGACTTGATCCTGATTTAACCAGCATCTTGCGTAGATTGATATTATTAATTAATTAGTAACCTAATATAGATATTTTCCATTCCAAACCAGAACAGACTTATGTATATAAGCCGTTTTTATTTTCTTTTAGTATTGTTTAATATTTCTGTACTATTGATTTGGCGGAGAGGGTGAACAAAATTCATCCAATTTACAATGTGACTTATATGTATGTTTTTCCGTGTGAAGCGCAAGGTCGAATGGTTGCACGATTCGCTGACTGTATGCAGTACAAAATGAAACAAAAACCAATTAAAACTGTAAATAGGTACCAAGAATATCAAGATATCTCAAAGTACAGTGAAAAATTAGAAACAAAACCATAATTATGTGAAAAACCGAAAAGTTGTTATTTATTATAAATCAGTACTAAGTAATATAGAATTACAGTAGAACTTGCTTTTAACGATCACGGTTACAGCGAATTCACGTTTATAACGAATAATTTTGAAGGTATATTTGAATTACATTTGATTTAATGCATGAATTTCATGTTTATTACGAATTCGTTTCACGGGCATAACGAACCAAAATTTAAGAATACATTCTCAGCACTGATCCTTTTCATCTCCTAATAAAATGTAACTGAAAGATATTAGGTATTTTGTTGTGGCAACATTATAATAAGGAAGGTTTTCTAGGAAAATAGTGGTCAGTTAAATTTCGTAGTAGGCCACTTTGTCTAGCACTCTGTACAATAGCGCGAGATAGTGGGCATTGTAAGCAACTCCGTTTTCCTTCGAATCCAGCAGCTACCTGCAGGATCCAGTTTTTCGAAAAGCGATAATGGGTTTCGCCCGATGTTATGGCTCAGTTCTGTTATCGAATTCTGCAAAACGAAAGTGTTGCGTCATAGCCACGTATTAGCTATTGTATTTAACAAAACCCTTTACAGGATTAAAAATACAATAGCTATAAGACCTTGGCCTATAACGCAACAAAAAGAGTTGCAAAAATCTTCAAGTGGATGTATCTTGGTCGTTCCTTTACTGACATTCCGTATGTACCTACGCATTTTCTAGTTGTGGAAAAATGTCGGGAGTCAAATGGAAAATTTTATCGGTTTTCGAAAAAGTAGAAATTATGCGGAAGTTGGAAATTTGCTCAAATTATGACCTTCTTGGGTATAACGAATAACGGTTATTACGAACAAATATAGCGGTCCCGTGGAATTTGTTATAACCGAGTTCTACTGTATTTTTAAACGAGTAGGTACGTACTCCCCAACAATAACGCTAGAAGCACTTTCCAAGTTATTTAATGACTGTTTAAAGGGAGGTGACGTCCCTGAGGAATGGAAAGTAGCATATATTAGTTCTATTCACAAGAAAGGAAGTAAAAGGATTTGTGAAAATTATAGGGGAATTAGCGTAACGTCGTCTATGAGCAGACTGTATGGACGAATATTGAAATCAAGAATGGAAGAACAGCTAAAAGACTCTGAAGAACAGAGTGGCTTTAGACCGGGTAGGTCTTGTATTGATAATGCATTTTGCCTTAAGCAACTGAGAAAAAAGAGCATTGCACATGGGAGTAATCTGCACTTAGTATTTATAGATTTAAAAAAAGCTTATGACAGCGTCCCAGTAAATCAGCTATGGCAGGCAATGAAGGATAGCGGGATAGAAATAAATTACATAAACGCCCTTAAACAACTGTACAAAAACACTGTCAGCCGAGCGAAAATAGGAAATAATTATTCTGAAGAATTTATCGTAAATAAAGGACTGCCACAGGGATGTTGCATATCACCTTTATTTAAATTCTATATAAATCGTGTACTAAGGGACTGGAGAAGGAAGTGCGGTTCAATGGGTGTGCAAATTGGAGAAGAATATATCTATAGTTTACTATTCGCTGAGGACCACGTCATATTAGCTGAAGACGAAGACGATATCAACTACATGTTTAGGAAATTGAAAGAGGAATATGAGGGGTGGGGTTTGGAAATTAATATGGACAAAACGCGGTACATGGTGATTGGAGGACAAAAACGAGATCTACTGATAGACAATGAAGTAGTAAAATAAACTCTTTCTTGATTTCATGATTCATTCGAGTTCTATATTGGTCTCCATTGAGTTTAACGGGCCCTAGTTTGCCTGATGATCTTCCGTTCAAATTTTCTCAATGCTTCTTCTTCTCCGTCGGTAAGGGCAAGAGTTTCCGCGGCGTAGGTCACCACTGGTCTGATAAGGGTTTTATAAATTTTCATCTTTGTTCTGCGGCTTAGCTTCTTGTTCAACAGCATATTTTTGTTGCTATAATATGCTTTGTTCCTTTTCTGTATTTTATACTTGGTTTTTCGATTAGGTTCATCTTGGTTCCCTATTACGCAACCTAAATAGTTATAGCTTTCTACACATTCAAATTCAAATTGTCCTACACTTACTGTTCCGCTGTTATTAACGCATTTACTTGTTTGCATGTATTTTGTTTTCTCTTGATTGATGTTTAAACCATAGTTTTTTGCAATTTGGGCTAGGCTCACTACTGATTTTATGAGTTCATCTTTTGATCTGCTGATTATAGCTATATCGTCGGCGTAGGCTGTTAATTGTGTCATATTGTTGTTTTCTAAGGTCATTCTCACAAGTCGTATTAGCTTCGGCGGTATACCTAGATTGCTTAGTTCTTGTAGCATTTTGTTCCTGTCAATGCAGTCAAAGGCCTGCTTAAAATCAATGAAGATGAAGTGTAGATTTATATTATATTCGTATGCTTTTTCTGAGATCATTTGTAGAATATGTATCGCGTCGACTGTGCTCCTTCCCGCTCTAAATCCGTTCTGATAATCACCTATCAGTTGTTCTGAGTATTGCATTAATCTGTTCTTGATTAGGGTTGTTAAAATTTTGTAGGCAGTGCACAGTAATGTAATCCACGGTAATTTTTACATATTTCTTGATTGCCTTTTTTATGTAACAATATCACATTTGCTTGTGCCCAGTCCTTAGGTATTATTTCCTTCTCCCAAATTTCACCTATTAGTGTATACATTTTCTCATATAATTCTTTGCCACCGTGAATCAGTAATTCAGCGGTTATATAATCTGGCCCCGCCGCTTTGTTTTTTCGTAATAGTTTCAATATAGTGCTTTCAACTTCCTCGTATGTGGGTGGCCTAATTGGGTCGTATTCTGCTAAACATTCTGTGACTTGCTGCAGCTTATTATTTTCTTCATACAGTATTTTCCTGAAAATATTCCTTCCAGACTCATTTTACCTTCTCTTCTTCACATTCAATAATTCCATCCTTGTTTCTGAACCGTCTTGCTTTACATGTATGTTTACAGTGCATGTCCTTAACCTTCTTGAAAAAAGCTGGTGTGATACACTCACACCACTTCCTTTTACAGTGATCTTATAATTACTGAAAAACTTCATTTTTAATTTTCAAGCATTTGTCAAAAATTTTCAAAAATTACAAATTCTATAAAAACGGTACAAAATAGAGCGTTAGTTGAAGAGACAAATTTTCTCTAAAATTTTAAGCTAAATTCAAAAATGTAATAATATACCGGGTGTTCTATTTAAAATAGGAGTTAATAAAAAAAATTAAAAAAAACAAGAGAAGCCCACTTTAGAAGTATTCAACTGGAAAATCACCTAGCTCACATCAATACACATTAAAAATGTAAAGTTTGAAAAAAATCGATAGAGCCGTTTTTAAAAAAATCAAAAAAAACTAAAAAATCACAAGAGTAAACGCCTACTTCCGGTTATGCGATTTTCTTCAAAAGCTTGCTGTCTCATCTACATAGTACACAAAACTTTCATATGAAGTTTCAACGCCATACCTCTTTTCATTTTTGAGATATTCTGTTCACAGGCAGACAGACAGACAGACACACAGACAAACACATAGACAGACCAATGAAAAAAAATATGTTTTTGGGATCAGGGGACTCTAAAACGTGAAGATCTGTTGAAAACTCAATTTCGAATTTTTGGGGTGAATCCAATACTTCCTGTATCGTAAAAGGAAGTAAAAAAGTCTGTTGTTATTGCTTATGCATTCGCTCTCTAATTCGTCAAGATGTTGATTGATTTATTCATTTCTTTTTTTCTTAACTAAGTTGTTCGCGCTGTACCTCGCCTGGGTGTAGATTTATTTGTCCTCCTCTGAATTGGAATTTATCCATTTCAATCTGTATTTGTTTTTAGTTTCCTTTGCACGCTTGCATTCTGTATCATGCCATTCATTACGGTCTTCTTTTTGTCAAATCCTATTTCTTGGCTAATTTTAGTTTATCTGAAAGAGAATAAAAACACAAAAATAATGTATTCTTAGTTCTTAAGCCTAAAAACAACCGTTTACCTTAAAATGACTATCAAAGGTTTTTGGTTGTTATTAAGACGTGCAATGATCAAGTAGCCATGATCACAAGAACAATGGTTATCTAGTAAAAAACAATGATAATGACATTAGTGACATAAGAATTTGTTCTTTTATGTTTAAGAAAATTTCGCTACGTAACGAATTCTCAAATACTGGCAGGTTCGTTGTCACAGCATTTTCGTAAGCACAAAAGACAAAAAACTGATGTCAACCAGCGTCATTAATTGATTTCTTGTTGTTGTTTACTAGATTACAATCATTACCCATTGTTTTTGTGATCATGGCTACTTGATAATTACACGTCTTAAAGACAACAAAAACCTTTGATAGGCATTTTAAGGTAAACGGCCGCTCTTACGCTTATGAATTAAGGGTACATTATTTTTGTGTATTTTAATTCTCTTTCAGATAATAACCTCAAATTTTAAATTAATGTTACAGATAACGAAGTCAGCTAAAAAACGTTTTGAAAAATAGATAAAGTGACCCTTACAGTCAAGTCTAGTTGTGAAATTTTTCCAATTAGTGCAGTACATAATAGTAAGTATATACACCAAAATTCAAATCGATATCTCTACATTTGTGGAAATTAACAAACAAATAAAAAATTAAAAATTGAACTTCAAGGCCCTATAACTTCTTACTGGAGGGACTTTGTACTAAGGTATATTAGGTTTAATCGATTTATTATGACGTAAGAAGTCTATGACTAATCGGTGTCCCATTCTTTTTGGGACATCCTGTATACGTACGTTTTTTTACCGTTCTCACACACTGAGCGAAACCGTGGAATTGAACGTCCAATGTCCATAAGAATCTTCCTGTAGTACTATCTTACTCACTACTCTTAACTAAATATACAAATTGTAAAAATAGAGCTAATGTTCCAACAGAGCCATGGCCAGTACGGCGTCGCCGCAGCAGGAAACATCCAGGTACGGGAACCAAGCGCGTAAGAACTCTGAAAGTGACCAATTTAGCATGTAGACCTAACGAATGCAGCGAAACGTGCTTAGCGATGCCCATCGCTTCCTAACGGACCTATACGCGAATCGCCTAATTGACAACACTAAATCAAATTGGTTAAAAGCTTACCTGAGGTGGAGGGCGGCCACGATCACATGCGGTGAAAAATTAAATTTGCACGGTCCGCATCTCAGTGGATATAATTGCGCCACAGCTTCAGAAATCTGGTAAAATTTCCCCGCGTTCAATGACTTTTGAAACATACATGGGAAACAAAAGCCTACAGCCGAGCGTAAGTCCCGGTCCGAAAACTTCGCTATACTCTGTAAGTCCATGGAGCCAGCAATAAAAAGGGGGAGTAGGCATGAACTTAACAGAAGATTTAAGACCGCAAACGTCAAAATCAAAATGAGCCACTATAACAGATGGAATGAAGTGACTGATTGATTGGAGAGCAATAGTGCACAAAAGGGAAAAACAAATACCGGTAACTAGTGGATAGCGTGCGGATGTCGCAAGGATAAACCGGACCGCTAGAACAACGGATAAAACAGAATGGAAAACGTTGAAGACTCACATTCACTATAGTATAGGAAAGTGCTGTCGACGATGATGATGATGATGATGTGTTTTGCCCAAATGCAAAGTTACGATTGTATAAATGATTGAGTATGAATGCATGTATGTATATAAAATAGTGATTTCATGTGTTGATTTCTACTCGTAAATAGTGATAACCTACATCGTTAAAAAGATAAAATAAGATTGTTCGCACTTTAACTGACTGTTATTTGGCTTACAAATTGCTATAAAATTTATTTTTTAGTAAAAATTTGGCCATTATAACAATATACATATATTTTTTAAATTGTGTGCTTCGTTATCTCAATTGGTTAGAAATGTTTCATAATTAATTTATCGTCCAATTCGTTAAGTCATTGTTATACATATTGAACAATGGAGCGTATTTATATTTAAGAATTATCGTATAAGCTTTATTGTGTTTGCACATGACATTGTGTGTATATTATGTTTTAAATTAGTTTTTAAGTTTATGTGTTATTACTTATTACATATTATTAATAAATTCAAACGACCGCGACCTTTCAATTATAAAGAAACATTTTACATAAGGCTGTGCAGTGTTGAAATTGATTTTGTGAACGTATAGAAATTTAGTTGACTTACAGGCTGTCTCAATTGTATATTGATATTATTCGTTAAAATATAATTATGAAAATAATTTCTGGGTTTCTTTATATGTGTATCTCCAATTTTCTATATCAGAAATATATTTGAATTAATTTTGGAATGTACGGTATATTCCACTTCTAATGGACCGTTTACTAAAATGTTGATTAAAGAGTCGTTTAAACCTATGTAAATAGAATCGCATATTGTGGACTCGCTTTTAGACTTTGGCTTGTTATGGACTAAAACGATTCCCGCGACTGTCTTCTATGATTCAGGTTTTTAGTTGGTTTTCCTGAGTCAACAGAGGTACTTTCTGTGAGGCAAATGCTGGGGCAGTATTTCTCCACCTTTCTTTCATTCTCCACCCGTCCTTTCTTGCACCCATCCCGTAACTCCCCTTCTTGGCTGAAGATGGACGCAAGGTCCCTATAGCAGCCCGTCCCCAGTTGGGGGGATTGAAATGACCTTTTGGACTAAAATTCGCTGAAAATCTGTTATATCCGAACCGAGTTCCGCTGGCGGAACAGTTGAAGTGACCTTTTCAGATGCCTTAAAATCTTTTCAAACCTTGCATCAATATGTACGATGCAAATGAAATTCTTCATCAAGTAAACAAAATACAAATTGTTTTAAATTACTTACGTTTTTAAGAAAAAGTCGTTTTCCTTAGTTTACAACAATTTAATTTTGTTTTCAACAAACAAATCAAATTCGGATAAGATGAACATTCGGTTATAATGGACTAATATTGACTATCCTGTGAAGTACATTATAAACCAGGCCTACTGTATATCATTACTTGTCATAAAATATGAACAGAAGTTTTGAAATTGTAACCCACATTTATTCGATTGGTACGTCGGCATCTACATCTAGATCGTTTTTCTTATGGCATGATTGTTGAGTAACTCCTCTGAAGAGCCAAGTGCAGAGTAACAGGTTTTTCGTAATAATAAGAATAAACGTTTCCTCAAGGCCCCCAAAAATTATTTGACTATAAATCAGCATGGTTAACTTCGTATATTGACACTAGCAATCGCGTGTTGTGTTTGCACACTTTTTTCAGACATCGGCTTGCAGTATATAATTAAGTAATCAATTGCCGAGTAAATGTATAGGATACAAATCAATTTAATAACATCCCCACTGGCTAATTAAGTTTAATTGAATCTTTAGCAAAGTCCCCGCCTATTTGAAGTTTTTCAACGTTTCCCGGTGGTTATGTATATGAGTTACCACGAACGACTCGTGAATGAAAATAAAAACGTGCTTAATATACGCGACATACATCCCATCTGAGCGAAAATGTTGAGCCATCTGTGATCTAATGTAAGAAAGGCATGGGCAATTGCGATAGAGACTTTGCCCTTGCAAACCCTGCTGCACCAGCGCACGTGGAGATTCACTTTTCCAATGTTATTTTTATCGGGAGCATCAGCCTCTTTCTGTTAAAAATACCCCGGCAATAAAATTCGGAATTGCAGCGCATCAGGAAATACACAGTCGTATTGCTTCAACAGAAGCCCGATTGTTGCTATAATTATTTGACACGGCACGTTACCAACGGCTACATTAAACGGTGGCACTGTTCAAACAATTGAATGATGATAATTTCGGATAAAATCTAGAATTGTTTACAGAAGGATTTTTAGTAAATATAAAAGTATGAGAAAGTTTTCCTTTAACAATGATAGAAAACTAGCTAATAAATAGGAGTTTTAACAGTAGAACTGATCAAATTAATCTGAAAATTTAACAACAAAATTAAATTATTGGTTTTTAACAGTAAACATGAATTAGTTATAATTCAACAAACCCAGCACTGAAATCACTACAATCTTTTCGAATTACATAAATCAGGTATCCCGTGAAGTAACCTGTGGGTAATAAAATAATACTAAACGATATTGTCAAAACAGTATAATGGATTCCTATTATTATCCACGATCGTAAATGGTTAGGACTCTAATGCAAGCTTTTTCCGATCTTTGTTCAAAATTAATGACCCATACCGTCTCTTAATTCAGATTTATATTGTATTAAACTGATTAGAGGTGGAAGACGGGGGCAAATCATGCTGTACGCGCAATGTAAGGAGTTGTTTTCGACTCCTGTTCTATATGAAGTTATACAAGATGACTCATCCCAGAAGATTACTGACGATTTTTTTAGTTTTATCGTTGTAGTTATTTCCATTTTATTTTTAACGTATACTAACATAATTTACTGAATGGTAATAGTACTGCAATGGTTTTCGTGACTGAAGTTAGCTGTTGCTGTGCGATGACATGTGATACGTAACTCATACTAAACACCTTTTGTTTGATTGTCTTTCTTGAATTACATTTTGAAACAAAGCCATACGTGCTCAGTATAAAATATGAATATGCCAGACAAAGGAGATGTTTTCTTTTGGCATAATAACACCGTTGAGGCGATTACCCAGAAAGAAATAGTACAATCAGAAGTGTAAAAATAGTAACAGTCTAGTTAGGACCGTGTTATTATTGTAACGATTTGTACCTTGACTTTTTAGTTGCGTAACGTTACATATTACCTTTTTATTATGGTATTCTGGAAGTAATTTTCGTGTCCTTAGACTCTTATTGTAATGCAGTAATAATTACTATTTATTCAGATCTTAATATGAGAAATACCAACTATTTTTACCTGCTAACACTTCGACAGCTAAACGTTTCTAAATATGTCATTGGTCATTGTTGAAGATGAATTAGGATCGGAATAGTTTTGAGGAGGATTTTAGGCGACAGTTTCAGGGAATGTTCATTTTAAAGGTGCTTTGTCTGACAAATATGGCGTAGAGAGATAGAGATGGCGATAAACGTATTTTATATTTTAAACGTTTTAAAAGATTTTCGTTAAGGTTCAAAATTCTACATTTTCAAAAAGTTTTGTGCCAAAAAATTGCTGTGTATTTATCTTAGTCAACTGAGTTGAGAATGTAAGTTGCAATATGAACTCAGAAATAATATTCCCAAATACAGTCGAAAATAGTGCTGATATATATCAGCATACTCCACATAACGAAAACTGACTTTAACGTACATTTAATTATTACGTACTTGCAAAATTAGTCCTGGTCGAATACCTAGTATATTTGTTCTTTTAAAATGTACTTCTTTTACTACATACTTCTTATACAACGTATAAAAAATACGTCTCATACGCTGCATATTTTCATTTATAACGTAAGTCGCTGTTAATACATGCAAAATCAGCAAGTCCTATACATTTTGGTTCGCAGAGTACATAACGCAGCTTGTTTCAGAAATGCACCTCGAAACAATAAAAACTCAAGTCCTCTGTTTATTTTTGTGTTACGTAGGTGCTGATATTGTTGTCTCTGAATCTACACCAAAATACAAGAAGCATCAACTTCGAAACTAAAAAGCGTGTAAAGCGCTATCGCTTGAAGAAAAACTTACAATTTTAAGTGAACGCCCTGTAAAGCAAATCGATATTTACAGAGCCTAATCGTTGAAGAATACCATCGTTTCTATTTCGATGATAGGTAAAAACAAGAAGAAGATTAAGATCAGCTAGTAAATAGAAAGCTGTTAAATGAATTCGTAGCCTACTTTCGTATTATGTTTCTGAATACCCGTATATGTGGGATTAGTTCTTTTTTTCGTAATTCATTGTGTGTTGTATAAAATATACTTCTTTGATAACGTCAAAATTTTGGTGGTCTCGGCAGATACGTTTATCAGCGAGTTGCACTGTATTTCATTTTTACTATTTGTAAATTTAACTTAATTCGTATTATTTTGCATTATACATAAGTTTATTTGCATGAGGATATCGATTGCACAAACTAGATTTTTCATTTTCCAAAAGCCGGGAACACATTTATAATCCAATTGTGGATGCAACAACGGAACAAGAATGGACAAATGGTGAAAATAATTCGAAGAACACGCCACAAATACGTATGCAGGAAGGCAACACTCGAGATAACTTGAGATCCGGTGTCAGGAAGGTTAATCGAGGATTATTCTGATATATGTCTGTGTTCCCAAACTAAATTAGTTTTTTAGACGCTCCCTATTAGTGCAATTAAGTATATTATGATTGTAGAGTGTCCGCAAGCACAATGCTAAAAAGCAAGAGATCGATAAGGATGTGTGCACCCTGTTTTTATAATCTTCTGCAGTGGGCTAGATACAAAAAATATTGACCTGAAAATCGAGCCTAAACTAAAGATGTCTGTTGATTATATTCACATCTTTAGGTGTTATATAAAATATTCGTTTGCCTTACAGCTGCTTCTTCACAAGAATTCAATTTTCAAAGCCATTGGTCTGACAATTGTAACTTACACTTTTCATCATTTGTAGTTAAAAACCATTAGTTTTTCTTCAAAGTACAGGCTTTATAGGCCTTTCCCAGGCCCATCTTTAAAGAAATTTCTCAGGAAATTACAACGTTCGCCTGCCATCTTATGTAATAGCGTGTATTAAAAACCAAAATTCATATTTTGTGATTTTCTATCAATATTTACGGCTTGCTATACCTCTACCATAACAAAACCAGTCATTGAAGATTTTTTATTCTGAAAGAAACAATTTTTGTACTTATTTTTCGACTTTATTCCCATTTTAATGCTTAAACAAAGTATGAGTCATTTTTATTTCATGAATATAGACTGCGATAACTGTTTCACGAGTGCTTTGGGGCCAAATGGAAGTGGCTCAGCTTTTCGACAGTTTATATGTTGCAACGGGGATGGAGCGGTGAAGCAGATAGCTTCAAAGATAGGCTGTTTATCATTGAATAGGGGCAACTTCACGTTTGGCACAAGCAGTCTGCAGCTGTGATAGTGCTCAACTCGATGTACTGATTTTAAAGTTTACAACGTCGCGTGGGATGACTTCATCGAGTGCAGATGAAGAAGCGCGACGTCCAGCTTGGGCGTGTTGTTTTAATCACATCTATCTGTGTTAATTAATAGTTTTCATTATATCATTGCATTAATTATATTTGGTTTAATTAAACCTTTATTTTTATTTATCACGCAGTTGTTGGGAGTATCACGCCTATAGAGCATCCGGCATCCACCATAAATAAAATTAACAATCATTTAAATAAGTTTTTTCGTCTTATTCGCTACAATAAAAGCTTGAAATAAAGCAGTTAGGTAAACCCAGCAATGAATTCTTAGTATGTATTATATTATACGTATTATTTGCTCATTTCATGTGTACGCATTATACATTTAAACGAAAAATGAAACTGATATTCAATTCACTTCACCATCTTTGATTAGCCTGCAAAGTTTGGTAATTTTTTTTTTCGCTGATGCTGGCTTGCCGGTCCATATGCGAAATATTTATCTCAGGATTTCAGAATCTCTCTGTCTGTGCGGGGGTGGAAAATGCATTTTATATTCGGTTGGCCCTACCATCAAAACTCTACAAGCCGTCACTATTAACAACGCTTGCTGAAGCAGACAGCAAATAAAGTGTTACTTTCAAATGTGCACTTGATTTTGTCCATTTTCACTAATAGACGAGTAGTCGAAACCATCAATTAACAGTTTAAATGCAGCCTTTTCTCGAGGTTGACTATCTCTATTTAACTTCACTGTCATCGACGAAATTGGCGTACAAAGCCGACGTGAAAAATGTTAAACAAAGCAAAACTAATTGGTACACTCCACAATCGGCCGCGTCCATCTGTTCGTGGTCATAGAAAGGACGCAGAAGAGGATTTTTGCGCCTCTTTCTTCGCGCAAGGAAAGGCATAATGTACCGCTAGAGCCTCTGGTGACGGAGCAAAACAAAGTCCAATATGTAGAACGGATTCACCCTGACAGGGACGAGTGGCCAACATTCAGAAGGTCACTGCTCTCCACGACACACATCACCGACTGCTAATTGCATCTGCAGGCCTCGCCCGATCTGCTGCTACAGCAATCAAATCGGCGACTCTGGCGAAGTGGAGAACCAGAAGCGCGATCTGATGGGAATATTTTCCTGTAAGGGTTCACATGCTTCTTTGTTGGAGATATGGAATTTTGATTTCTTTAGTTAGTTGAGATGTTTGATATCTGGGACAGTAGCAAATTAATGATCTCATAGTAGGAATTTGGCGCCCCATGTGATAGATTCCTTTTGTTCTATGATCTACAAGAATAATAATCTGAAGCAGAAGACTTGTATCCATGCATCTATTAAATTTGGCCAACTGTCAGTGTCAGACTGTCAGTCTATTCGAATCGGTTTCCAAAGCCGTGGTTTCGATAGCATTTCTATAATTAGGCAGAGAAGAGTTCCAGCTGTTAGAGTTGCTTATGATTAACCATAATAACAATGTTCGTGGTCGTCAGGCGTAAGCTGATGTTTACTCATGTATTTCCATGAACCTAGTAAAATAATTGCTTAGGGATTTCATGACTGCTGGGTAAGAGAACATTTTTGTAAAATGGTGACTCAAACATTGTTACAGGAAACCATTAACACGTAACGATCTAATTTATTGCCAAAGTGATTTTTCCAAAGTTGGTGCATAGAAACTGAATATTTTTAGAAATGGACTTTTTTTAATTGCTTGTTGAGAAGAATTGAGAAAGTGGAGTTCGTTTACAGCAGCCAGCAATGTATAATTATTTCGTTACCGGTAGTTAATTAACTGCCTATTATGATCTCAGATTTCTAACTGAAACGTTAGAATGATGACCTATCGCCATTTAGAAATATCAATTAATATTGTACAATGTACTTGTGGTTAAAGTGTTCATAAACTAAAGTATTATCAACAATGATTTTCATCTAGTATGGCTATGGAATAGTTCCTAATGTTCCTAATGCTGTCGCACTCGACCAATTTATATCGAAGCAATAAACACTCATACACTTTGACAAAAATTTTCGGCAATTCGTCGACCGCTCGCGGTATTGTATATGAAAATCGTACGACACTCATTAATGACCAATAGAAAAATTAGTTCACGAGCCGTAACCAAGACAATAAAAACATTTCTTGGAAATTTTTTGTAGGTAGACCAACCTAACTGTGAGGGTTTGTGGCGTTACGATTTTCTTACCGAATCTGCATTCGAGCATTAATTCATAACCGGAAATTATTTTCGTGCATTCCAAAAACGTCCTAATTTGCCCTCGCGTCCCGCTCGGGCAAATTAATACGACGTTGTTGGACCGCACTCAAAAAAATTTCCGGAAAGAATTAATGCTCTTATGAGATTATATGTGACAATTTTTGCTTTTCAGATTGTCTCGTTTCTGTTGCTTTAGAAAATAACGACTCGTGCAAGCACTCGTCGCTTTTTTACGTCACTGCAGAAACTCGTACCTGAATCGCAAAAATTATCGTCGGCAATATTTTGACCTCTCGTCCTATTATTACTGAAAATATTCTTTGGTGCTTCGTCTATTCCCGCTGATTAAATAAGAAATTTAACTTTGGCAACATTTTCGGCTATATGTTATAAATAATAAAAAAGGCTATCTAACCAGCAAAATAACTCGCATAGATAATCACTACTACCTGATTAAACACCGATTGACCTAACTGACTGGAATTTTGGAAATCAATATACTTGGGCTGGAATTGTAGCCATATTCGCTATAAGTTTAAAACTCTTGCTCTCAACCAATTTTTAGAAAGAAAATCTGTACTTTTAATTGTTGATTTCATGCGTAAAAAACGTTTTCATTGCCAAATTACTACATTCGTCATAGTTTGTTATACTGCTATCCCGATTTCCGATATCGATGACCGCTACTACGCGAAAACTAAGCATCGAAGAAACACAATTATTACAAGTTAAAAATGAAAAATGGTTAGCAACAGTATGAATAGATGCAGTATTTTTTTCTCTACAAAAAATGTATTTACACTTTAGCTCTAAAATAATTAGGGGAGCCAATAATTGGACATTAAGAATTTAACACGAGATGAAAAAAAAATTGACCGGAAGTCGACCTCGGAAAAGAAATCCGATTTCCGGTTTTTATATATTTTTGGAATCTACTCTTCAAGCTGAGTAGAATGATATATATCTCGTCCTCCTAAAATATATCTCCATTTTCTTGCTTCTCAGTTAATAATAACAAGTTAACAATGTTTACTCTGAATTAATCAGGTGCATTTTTATGCATGGCTACCTGGATTTTTATTGCCCTTTCTGAGACCTGTAGTTTGTTCATCAAATAACTAATACCTATTTGGAATAAAAATCCACGTATCAGGTGAAGTAATTTTTAGCAACTGGTTTTTTAAATTGAATTTCTGCTGGATTTTAATGATGTAAGGGAGCAAGAGTCGGAGTGGTTAAGTTATGACGGTCTATATTTAGTACTAAAATACATACAGTTCTCTTCTCTGGCAGTAAATCATTTGAAAGACGAACATTTAAATTGTATGTGTTGTCGGCAGCGGCGCAGTGTTGCAGCTTTTTCAAAGATTCAGCTTCTCACGCTTCAAAAACGGGAACTAGAAACTGTGAGAATCTAATTAATACCGTCCATTTATTGGAAGATATTGATCTAGATTTTACAAGTCTTTTTCACCGATTTTTAAAGTATTTTAGGTCATTTTTTTAGTGAAGAAATTAATTATTTGATCAATTCGTATTTTAAGCAATTCTACTACCTACTTACTTAAGGTACTTATGGATACTAGAGATTTCTGTAATTTATTCTTTTTATATAAAACTGTTTATATTTTAGTGAACGTAATTGTAAAGAGTGGACATTTTCATTTTTTTGCATACAATGGTAGAGCGTTACCTTTTTCAGTCGAAACTTTCTAAACATAAGAGCATAAGAAGACCCATTGTCTGCCAATAAGAGAACTCCAAAATGTTTCATTGAGGTTCTTTTAAAACCAGCAATAAACTACATAAATCAGGGAATCAGGGATAGCAATGTAAGAACATGAGAAGATACTGTCCAAGGCGTTTCTCAATGGTTGAGCATAATTATACAACAAATTAACCATTTAACAAGCTTAAATGATATCGTAATGACGATTGTAGCTCACTGTTTTTCAGCTGCTGTTCAATTTACACTCCGTTGAACGAGTCGAAAACGTATTTAATTTAGCGATCAATAGCATCTTCAACAAAGTTGTTAAGAATGCTATATTTAGCTGGCACTAACACGTGACAAGCACCCAGATAACCTGCCCATCAACTGCTACGCACGTCAATTCCGGAAATGTATAGAGTACCTTTACATGTTGCCATTGTATACGGCTATTTTCCGGCTGGGAAAGTGCTAAACGACATATGGCTTACCTTGGCTTGCGGAAGTGCCGACACAGGCATTTCCTTCTGAGATTTTAATTGCTCACAGTTACATTGGCAATTAGAGTGGACGTCCAGAAATCCTATGTAGTATAAAATTTTCAACAAAAAACCATTAACTATGTAGTTGAACTATGCTGTGTAGAACTAAAATAATAATTAAACATTCGCATTATCCAATTATTGCACCATTCACAAAACCTCCCGAAGGTGTCTAATTATAAGTTCCTCATAATTGATCCACGACACATGTCACTTTAGTTGATGATTTAATAATACCACCTCCGAAAAAAGATCAAAGAGGCTAGCATGCAGAAAATATGCCAGTGAAATGCAACAAGGGTAGCATTTAAATGCAATTATGACTTGATTTTCCGCTTATAAACTGGCCATAGAAATACCCTCGCAGCTACGAGTTTTTAAGCTCGGTGCACACGTACCACAGCAAAAATAAGCCCAGGTCTAATTCAGAAACTTTTGCGATGAGTAAGTTGGCTCTAATTCGAGCATATGATGCAGGTGATTAAATAAATCATCCAGGAACTGCACATTAAGCCAAACCAGAAATCCTTCTGCGCTTTGAGAGCAGGTTAATGGCGGTCTTAACGCGCATCTAGTCGTAATTGCAGAAATTTTGGCGTAATAAACCACGTTTAGGAGAATGATGAAGTATGATACACAACATTAACTGTGCCCATAATCTAAACCCCAGTTTAAGTAGGCCGTATTTATATTTACCTGGTGCTGCAAATTGCACAAAATTAGAAGATTTATAGTACTCGTACTCGGGCACTGTAATAGTATTAAATATCAATTTACAACGCTTCCTGGGTGGCCCATGGTGGCCCAACTCAAAGTTAAAATACGATCAGTGGCAATTAGGCAGGTACCGTAAATCTTTAAAGCTCTTAGTTTACACTATAGACAAACGCTATATTTGGTCT
Source organism: Agriotes lineatus (assembly GCA_940337035.1). Lineage (NCBI taxonomy): Eukaryota > Metazoa > Arthropoda > Insecta > Coleoptera > Elateridae > Agriotes > Agriotes lineatus. Next base: position 75,925 of record CALNHX010006727.1, read on the forward strand.
TTGCTAATGGCGATTAGATAAATTAGCTGCTTTATTTAAGAAGGAAGTGTCCGCATTCTTTTTCAACATAACCACATTTAAATTTTGCGTTTGGACCATCTTAACCAGTGCAAGGAAGTTTTTACTGGCACCATCATTTCTCCATATTGATTTCCAATATGTACTGTTCGCATTCAAATGCATAGATACATAATCTTCATACCTTTCGGTATCGAGGAGGAAATGAAATTGAGGTAATTAGTCACATACGACGTACGTTACGTTCCCCCGAATCCAAATCCGCAGCACATTCAACGACTCTAATTTCAACTCGATGCTAACCTAACTAATGCTCCTAGAAAAATCTCCCTCACGACCGGATTTGAACCCATGTCCATCTTGTTGCTAAGCGGCTGCTTATCCAACTTACCCATCAAGAAGAATTGTTCCTTGAAAGACGGGTAAACTTAATACACTCGAAAATAGATGCCCGTGTATTCCTATCTTTAATGTTCTGATAAAAATAAGAAACTGAAGCTGAAGATGTTTGGTTCGTAACGCTTTACATATGGAGGTTCAGTATAATATTAAAATCTCCATTAAGTAGTCATCGTTGGGTGGAAACAAAAACAAGAGAAACTGAAACGCCGTTGGATTTCCAATATGCTAGCACGGAAAGCGTGTGGAAATGACGATTCTGTATGAAGTTCTGAATAACAAAACCAACAAAACTGTTACTTGTAAATCAGCTCGTAAAAAATAACGTGCGCACTTTAAACTATTAAGTAACAAACGACTTCCGGGATTGGACCGTGTCATGATTGAGATAAGAACTCAACGTTTCGCCCACTTTCGTAAGGGACTTCATCAGGAGGAAAAAAGCAAAAGAGCACGGTAACTCAACGTGTTAACCACGCCAGAGGCGAAACTCGACCAGTCGAGTGGTTCACACGTATATCTCTTAGACTCAGATGCCGAATTTGCTCAATTGCCGGACTGGTATACTCAATCCGCGAACTGCATATAACCTACATTCGCTCAATTGCCCAAATAATTTGCTCAGTTGCACTATTGGCCAAATCCATTTCGACAAGTATAAGCGAATTGGGTATCGGAATCGAACATATGCAACATGCAAAGTTTTTTTCGGAAACTGATAGCGACTTCAGAGACGCATCGGTCCGCAGAAGGGCCTACAGATATATGTTAGGAACACAGTAACATCAGCTGTGCATTTTTGAATAAATGGAATACTGGCTTATTTTACGCAGATGGGTCTTGGTTCGACGAATTATACTCACCATCGCGTGCGACATAATTCAGTTCTAACCTAAAAACTGTGATCCTTTTAAATAAATAATAGTTAAGTACTTAAAAGTATGGGAAATTAAGCAGATGATTCAGTAATTATTGTTGTTAAAAAAAGCACTGGTAGATCAGTGGAAAGCAAATATGGTGAAACATTTCAATGATTTTTGAGCACTTTTAAAGAAAACTGCTACACAAAATCCAGTGAAATTCCATATACCTGACAAAATATGTATAAACTATTTATTTTTAAAGCAACAAAACATTTTTCATGGAAGCTTCTTTTACAGTTTAAAACTTTGTGAAATATCAGTTTGTAATTTTTAAGCCTGGCATTGAAACACCAATCGTTTATCCGTTTGAGGCTTGATATAAAACATACTTGCCTATAAATAAGGACAAGCTGAAAAACATTTTAATACTGGAGAAAATCCTAAATGATCCAGAATCCCTCATTCATATTACAGCTTGAAATGCACAGATGATTAAAAAAAAGTAGCGACAAAAATGACTAGAAAATTAAATGTTATTAACATAAAACCAGTTGACGATGCCATTGTCAGACAAACTCCTAGGCAGCATTTAAAATTTTGTTTAATTTATCTGCCATGTTGTCATTGTGCCTTCAAACTTTCTATTCTACTTTTTCATCTTCGATCCAAATCAGAAGTTAAAATTTAAAAATTCCGAAAAGATGCACAGATGGACAAATACACACATATCGAAGTTTGCCCACTTTTCGGTTCATGTTTCTTACGAGATAGCGACAGACATTCCTCTTCTACTTATTCGTGTTCTGTTCGAATCTGAAATAAAAATTTAAAAATTCCGAAAAAGCGATCACACATGAGACAACCAATTAACGAATTCGCTTCTGAATGTGATGACACGCCATCTAAAGCTTATAAATTAATCTTGAGCTTCAGTTTTCCATAGATTATCAAATCAAACCGTTTGCAAAATTTGGTTTTCTGGATCTACGCTTATGTGCTTTTGACCTATTCAATTCTATTACAGTTTTGCAGTTAATGTTTTCCTTAACCGTTTTGTTTCTTTATAATACATACGGTACCTACCTCTAAATACAGTGGACCTCGCTTATAATGGACTTTTAGGAGACTGAATATTAGTCCATTATAACCGAGTGTTCATCTGATCCGAATTTGATTTTTTAATGGGAAAATAAAATTAAATCGGAAGTTCCAAAATAACATGTTCTTTAAAAGTGTTTTCTACTCCTGTAACTAAAATGGCATTTAACATACTATAACATACACGTCGCTAAGTGACCTTTTAATCATGCCTTCATAACCTTTGGTTAAAGAGCCTCTTAATCACGAGCTGAAGTTAGCAACGATGTTTTAGTCATGGGGTGAAGTTAGGTTCAAATAGTATTTGCTTTATTAGCCACACCCAAAACTAAAATCAAGTTAGTTTTCAAGTCAACATTGACGTTTGTACACATTATATAAACTCGTCTAGACACTGCGCTACGCTCCGCTCGTTTCTAAAAAGCTCGTTACTAAAGTGACGTTTCTAAAACTTGTTACGTAATATACTATTAACAGCTTTTAAAAAAATACATGTATGTATGTATGTATGTATAATAAACTCCTTAATTGTTCTTCTTCCCTTAAAACATATCATTTAAAACAACTTGTACTTTGTTTAATTGGTGAACAATTTCTCTTACACCTTCCCTTTGCTGAAGTATTGTCACGTTTGAAAGCATTTTAAGGCAGTGAAAAAGTCACTTCAACTTGCTTTGGTTGTTTTTCCTCTTGTTCTTCGTTGCAATTATATTCCGCGATAATGGAGATCTAGAGTATTTTTAGCCAACTACAAGCGACACAATAATCGATTATATTTACATAGGTTTAAATGACTCTATTCGGGACTTTGGTAATTGATCCATTACAAACGAGAGTCCATTACAAGCAAGTGGACTATGCTGCAAATGCTGCAATGAACAACTAGCGATTAAATATTGTGACGAAAATATATTGTAAAGAACACTGGGGTTAGTTACCCTTAGTAGTAGGTATTTTTTGGCCTTTTTTGCACAAAATAAACCATCTAGTAAATCATAACCTATTTTTGCTATATTACAGTGCTTCACACGGCACTGAGATTATTACAAGCCAGTAATTTCATAGTGGAAGGTGCATTTCAAACATTGTCAAATATCGTTCAATAATTGCATAATATTAAACGTTATGCAATAATATTAAGCGTGTAAGGCAACGCAATATGCATAGTACAAGTTGCCTACTAACAGGTAGCAATTCCAACGATGAGTAAGAGGTGTGGGACTTCAAACAGTACATAGTTTTAATCACTCTTATAAACCGATTTTAACGGATCTTTCTTTTATTTTGCATACAGTGAAAGTTTCTTGCCGAACATATCAAACTCACACACAATGCAATAAGTTTGAGTTTTGCCAGTTCGAACATACGTAACCATATACCATAAAGACCATACGGGTCTCTAAGTAACCACTATTGTCACTTAGCAACCGAATTGTTAGTTTTTCCTTAATGTTCGATATGAAAATAAAAATCACTATGGGTTTTTCAAATAAAAATAAATCTTATAATGAGTGGTTTTTTGGTAATGAGCAAAAAAAAATGAGAAGCACTTGGCAACCGAATTGTTAGTTTTTCCTTATGTTCGATTTGAAAAAATCTTATTCTATGGGTTTTTCAAATAAAAATAGATCTTATAATGAGTGGTTTTTTGGTGTTGAACAAAAAAATTGAGAAGCACTGAACTAAGAAATAAGGATATCTTAACTTGATTGCGTTACGCTAGGTCAAGTTATCTAGCAAAATGCCATTTTAATTACAAGTAAGACTGTAAAGATGGGTAATAGCTAGTAAGCAGATACAAAAATGTAATGTTAACATTCCAAAAGCTCAATAATTAACTCTAATCTTCAAAAAGGTATGACCTTTTGTTGGCTCGGCTGAAATGAAAACAGTTCCAAGAAATAATCGGTCAAGTAGCGGATCACTCCGCCGTAATTGAATGCGAGATACGTCCGATATCTGTTCTGACCCACTTTTCATTAAAAAAAAGTGCCCTTATGTAAATGTCCGTGTGGAATGCCTGCGGTGCGTGCTTCATCCCAAAGGCAGGTTTTAAAATTCAAGGAACATAAATAGAAACAGGAGCTACCGTACGACACGGCGAGGCTCCATAATTAAAATTTCCAGGCGGAAATGCCACTCGAAGTGCGCGGAGGTTTCCCAATCGCCGCCGCGGTAACTGTAACGCACTTTCTTAAGCGGGAAACGTTTTGAGAGCTGAGAGCATTGGTAACCTCATTGGTGTCCGATCAACAAGGGCCGCGACTCTCTCCGCCTATCGCATATGCGCCGCAAAACGGCGGTATCTCGTTAAGCAGTAGCCATTGCGGCCTGCAACTTCTATAAATACCGCGTTTGTGCGGTGAAGTAACCGCCTCGCGAAGCAGGGTGCATTCCCGGATGAAACCGGCGCGTTTTTGTGCGTTTAGCTGCCGAGTGTGCGAAGCGCACCTATTTATTTCCGCCGCGACGTGTGGGTCGTGCCCCCCGCGCCGCCGCCCCGTGCACGCGGCTTCTGCTTTCGTGCTGCCCGCGGATCGTCCTCATCGTCGGCCTTCCTACGTCGTCGTATACTCTAGATAACCCCACACTGTCTGTTCGCTATCATTCTGTCGTACGTTCTAATTATTGAAAGCGGTGCATTCGTAGACGTCCGTAGTCGTAATTTAACCAGACTCGCCTCTTCTCATTACCTTGCATTGTCAGCCGCGTCGAGCATCTGTTCCACCAGTTTTTCCTGTTTGGCGTCTAATTTTCCTTAATTGCCGTGGGTATGACATAATCGAGAAAAAAGTCCGTTGCTTTTATTAGTTGACTTCAATTTTGAAGAAACAAACTATTTTCTATTACTCACGACTCATATTAACACATAGGTAATATGCAAGAAAAGTACAACAGTAAGCAGCAGGCATAGGCGCCGCGCCGACTTGGTGGATTCAAAGTACATTTAGAACCCATCGTAATGTATTGGAACCCACAATAATTAAAAATACTTGAATTGTAATACATATTTTGGTACGCTGACGAATCAAAATTATTGTAGTTATGATGCAAGATGCATTTTTTTCCGTTTTGGTTTCTTCCATATGATCCGTAAAACGGAGTCGTATCTAAACTTGTTAATTGTCGGATGTGTTCGCTTTTTCGTTTTTTTTTAAATTTTGACTTCAGATTCCGATAGAACATGAAAAAGTAGGAATGTCTGAAGAACCAACCTCTTATCTCGTAAGAACAAGGACAAAATGACGAATAAATAAAAAAGGAAAATTTTTAAATGCTGTAGAAGTTCGTCTGGTAATGCTGAGCTGAGCATTTCAACTGGTTTGTTCTGAATTCAGACGGACAAAACCAAAGCAAAATCGAACTAAAATGTAATGTCAATTCACCTCGCTTCAGTAAAAAAGTAAATGTTAGAAGCACAGTCAACCGGAAAATTATTCTTCAATCAAATATTTCGATTAGATAGCTATTCGTATGGCCTAAAAATAAATATACAACAAACGGAAATAATGACAATGGGAGGAGAAACGGGAAAGATAGAAATACAGCTGCATGAAGAGAAAATAAAAGAAGTAGAGAAACTAAAATACTTAGGAACTATAACAGAATCCCACGGAAAAATACAAAAAGAAATTTTCAATAGAATTAAAAAAGTGAATATAGTTTATAGAACACTATATAATCAGTTGTTCAACAAGAGGGAAATATCTAAGGAAACAAAAATCAGGATATATGAAGCAGTTTTGGTACCGACACTGCCAGCGAATCATGGGTGTTAACAAACTATTTCAAAAATAAAATATCGGCATGTGAAATGAAAATATTACGTAAAATCGCGGTTGTTACAAAAATAGACAAAATTGTGTGTGAAATAATAAGTCAAAACGTGAAAGTGAAATGTGTACTTCAAAAAATTGAGACGCAACAGTTAAGATGGTTGCTAAAAATAGAAAGGAATGGAGAAAGATCGTTACCTCTACACCCATGGTAGAAGAGGTTGAAGTGTTGAAGATAAGTAAGTAAGCTATTTGTGGACATCTTGGGAAAACTAGTTATTTAATAACTTTATTAAATAATGTTAGAGCAAATAACTGTGTCAGTTTTAAACGATGATTGACAAGGGATAACTACAACTGGTTATCTCCAGATATTGGGGATGAAGTACTTACAATACTCACTCATGAAGTACTTAGATAGAGAATTATATAGTTTCCATCATCACAAAACCGATGACTGAGAATGGCACAGCTATTACTTTATTAAATATAGTCTGAAAGCTATGAAAGAATATTAGCAATCAAACTCAACAGGACAATAGAAGACGGCTTACTAGACTCACAAAATGCCTTCAGGAAAGAATATAGCACTGTAGGTCACGTATGCATAAAACAGGTCATGGATAAACTATTAGAACAAAATCGGGAAGTGTACATTTTTTTTTAAGAAATCTTTTGACCAAATACCAAGGAATACAATATGGAAAATACTGGAGATAAGAGAAGCCGATAAGATACTAAGAGAAGCTATAAAAAGTCTATATAGAGACAATCCGAAGTTATATAAAGATAAATGGTATAATAGAACCAGAGGGGTTAAAACTGAGCAAGGTCTAAAACAGGGTAGTGTACTAAGCCCAATTTTGTACCTGTTGATAGTGAACCAAGTCATGAGAGAAACTAGACAAACAACTAAAAAAATCTATTTGAAAAACCAAAACTATGATAATTCAAACACAAGAAGGGTGTGTCACATAAACGGACATAATATACTCGAATAGCGGATTTAAGTATTCAGGATGCACACTAGATAGCTGAGGAAAACAGGATCCAGAAATCAGCGAGTGAATAAAGACTTTTTAGACCCATCCTACTCTTGGGGTCAGAATTCGGAACTGAGTTAGTTTTTTTTTTAATATAAAAAGCTTGAGTAGCCGCATGCAGCAAGCCATGGAAATAAAATATCTAAGAAGGAAAAAAAGAAGAATTAGTAGTCGAATGATATGGTATGGATACAGAAGCAAGATGAAAGAAGGAAGGCTGGTAAAAATGGTATGTGAAACAAGAGTACCTAGCAAAACAGAGGATTTGGGAAAAAGCAGTGAGGAAAATCATAGAGAGGAAAGGACACACACAGCAAGTAGCAAAATGGCTAACACAAGATAGTGTAGGTACTTATAATGAACAATAAACATAAGTAAGCTTTTTTACACCAATCGGTAGATAGGGATAATTCGTATATACATAACAATGTTAGAGCAAGTGACCGTGCCGATTTTCAACAATGGTTGGCAAGGAATAAGTACAAATGGTTATCTCAAGATATTGGGAATGAAGTGTTTACAATACTCATGAAGTACTTAAAACACCTAATTGCATAAGTAAATAATTCTAAATACTATTGCTTCATTGTGGGTGAATCTAATGCCATTACCGTCAGGATACAAGTATGAATTTGTTTTGGATTTCTGCAAAGATAATTCTGGAAGAACCTTTTTCTTTAAAAACATATCAGCATTCCAGTTGAGTTTTGCCATGGTCAATATTCTAACGGGGCTACAGATACACCTGGCGGAGTAACTGGTATTTGATCTCAATTTGTAGCATTAGAACCCCGAGTTATTAACGTACATTGCCTAGAGTATAATTTAAATTTGGCTATTCAAGACAGTATTCAACTTCAAGTGAATGTCGAAATTCTCTAAACCTAAACCTTGCTTGATTACATTTGTGAGAAGTTGTTCTCAGCAACTCGTAATATTTTTCAATTTCAAAATGAACAGAAAGGGAAAAAAACCAACGTGGAATTCTTCATCCATCAAGATGGATGATAAGATTTAGGTACTTCCATAAATTTTATTCTTATCAGTTTTAGACTCTTACGAAAATATCAGAATTGGAAATCTAGCAAAAAGTCCCCGTTACTTCAAAAAGGGTTTGCTAGGTGTGCTTTCTTAACAAACGTGAAAGCTTTCAGAGGACAAGAGTAGCATTTACAATTTTTGGAAAACATAAAAAACGACCTCTTCCCAAATTATTATACTTCATTGTCTGCGGCGTATTCCAAGAAGTATATAAATATTAAGTACTTTTATCTAGTTATATGTGAAGGTGCACTCCAACTTTGCAATTCGGAAACCAGGCTAAAACCTACAAAGCACCAGCCTCTACGTCTACAGCGTTAGGTTAAAAGAGGTTACCAATATTACTGTCGACATAATACATCTATTTATTTGTTTTATATTAAAATCAATACAGCGATAGTCAGAGCTGGGAGTAACTAGTAACTAAGTTACTTGAA